>WHPZ01583091.1:0-24697 GCA_016617965.1 Macrosiphum rosae | reverse complement strand
CTTTGGGGATTTCCACTTTACCGCCCGCTGGACGGAAAAAGGACGCTTTCGAACGCTTCAACCGTGGTCGAAAACCAAACTTTCGGTGCAGGCGTGACAAAAAAAACGTTTCTAACCTAGCTACCTAGCCATGTCTTTTATGCATTCCTAAATCGTTCATCCGATTGCGATGAAATTTGATACAAAGATGATTAGACCACGGGGAAAGAAATATGCTAAAAAGGTAAATAAGAAATCCAAACAGGGTAGGTTCTCAAACAGGGATTTTGAGATTATTATTATTATTATTTGTTTATATAAATGGTTGCTATTGGTTCTAATAATATTAATTGTTATTATTAATGCGATAAGCCTGTGTATTTTAGTACAGAATGTTTCTGGTTCGAACCACGGTTTCAAAGAACTAATTTTATGCATTTGTTGATACTATAGAGTTAAATTATACAATTAGTAATTACTAATTACGCACCTCACGGGTTCCGCGATCTACCACAGGTGGATTGCCTACCTGATGATATACTGATCGCATAATCACAAGCGAACCTCACGGACAACCGGACTTGGGTAGTATTCGGAATATTTTTTTTGAAAGTATTCAATACGGTATTTTGAATAGCTTTTACAAGTATTCTGAGTACAGTATTCGGAATACTTTTTTTTCTTATATAGGCATAGGCGCAAATTGGGGGGCTTGAAGGTGCTAAGCCCCCTAAACCTAGCTGTAGCCCCCCCAAAAAACCTAGGACATACAATTTTAATATGCTATATTGCAATGGTCTACTTGCCTTTAATATATTCAGCCCCCCCAAGCCAAAAGTTGATAATGCGCCTATTGTTATAGGTATACTCTTATATATTACTAATTATTAATTATTAGTTATATTAATTTGAATATAATTTATAACTAATAAGTAGTCAGATAGATGTGTATTATCGAAATTATAATAATGTTAATTTATAAACATAGAATTGAAAAAATAATATCTTTGCCAATGAAATCTAAATCTACTGAAAAAAGTATTCGCAAAATATTTGGAATATTATTATCATAAAGTATTCGAATACATATTCTGAATACTTTTTTTTTAAAGTATTTGAAATACTTTTAAAAAGTATTTTACCCAAGTCTGTGGACAACGCCAGCCGGGATAGCTATAAATATAATTTGCGCTTAAAAATACATTGCTTCCGCTGCGTGTTACGCCCAAAAGGAGTTGAAAAATCACAAAAACGTAGCAATAGTAAAGCATTGCCCAGTCATCTAGTATAATATGATAGCCTATAGGTGACATTAATAATTATTTTTGTTTTGAATAATACGCAAGGTTTGATGCAGGTATTTATTTTGGAAATAATTATTATCCTTATTAAAATATGGATAATTCATTCGCTTCAAATATATGAAAGCGTAATCTGTTAGATACAAGGGGGGGGGGGGTTGGAATTTAGTCCAACAATAACATTATTTAATGGAAGAAATGATATTGTTTTTACATACACATTATATCCGTATAGCCGCATAGGTTATTATCGGTATATTCAATATTAACTATCCTTGCGCAATTTCAAAGGTATTGTGACAGCGTTGAAATATATTAGTCAGACTGATGATTGAATGTCATCATAGCTAAATTGTATTCATTAATTAAGCTCTGCAGTGAGTATGCGACTTGAAAATATACATGTTGACTTCCATAATATTCCATAATCCATATGCAAATTTAAAATCTAAAAACAATAATAATTTATAATTTCAATCAATATAAAAAAAACATTTCGTTATTATTGTTCGGACTTTAGGTAAATTTATTTAACTACAATTGAAGAAGTCAACTTTATAACAATATTTATAAAATACTCTAGAATATTGTTACTATCGAAATAAGATTTATCAATTAGGTATTTACAATAACCACTATCCTGCAGATGTTGTAACATTTAATACCTACTACCTGGTACCTGGTGATTTATTATTATCATATTATATTCATATCATAACAATCAGCGTGGTCAGAATGCTCACTACTTGAAATATTCCTAAATTATATAAAAATAAGTGGAAAGTTAGAAAAGTCCATAAAGTATCGTGTAACTCAGAGAAATAAAAAGATCCTCTGAGTTAGTTTTAATCGTATAAATGATAAACAATTCAATATTCATTATCCACAATGTAAAATAATTTGGCCGAATACCTACGATATTTTTTAAACATTGGAAATGTGTTGTTCATAAAATATTTGTCGGTTTCAATTTCCAAGACCGGCACATTCATAATACATAACAGTATGTTTTGCAATTGCATAAAATATGGGGGCACTGTGTTGGCAAACTATTAACTTTTAACGCAGACAACACCTATTTCTTTGGGTATACAGACTGCGGTTAGCGGTATAAACCGGTGGGCAAACGAAAGACCGTCACTGGCATTTAATTCACTATACTGCGTCACTCGGGTAAACCTAGCAGGATTATTTAAATGCAATTAATGCCTAAAGAAGTACCCAAAAGCTGTGTTGGTTCCTTAGTAGTGTTCAGTCTGTGGTAGACCAAACAATGACGTAATCCATTTGCCTTTTAAATCCGGATTAATCTTACGGAATCGTCCAAGTATCCAGATAACTAAAAGTGCTTAATAATATTACGTACAACTAATTACATGGTCACATCTTTTATAAATAATATAACAAATCACTCCTATCCAAACTGTACCAGTTTATAGTGGCTAAAAACTATTTAGAAGCCATTATTCGGAGGATGGCTCTTTCATATGGCTTTACCTACTTGAATTTTCTTCAATAACATCAAACAATATTTAATGATTGGAAATCAGATTAATTTAGTTCTACTACTTAAATGTACATACTTACCTAGTGCAGTAGTGCATAACATATAGATACCTATAATAATAATAAAATTGTAATGTAATAATAAAAATGTATAATACATAAAAAAAATAATTTGAATCAATACAGAGAGATTGTGATTTTGTTATTTAATAAATCAAATATTGTATACCATTCTACTTACATAAAACGAATAATGTACATTTAAATACAACAATATATGCGTATATTTTTGGGATAAAAATTAATCAACCAACAATGTATGGACAATTATGAAATTTGAAAATCAAATTCATTAGAAACCATTAGGTATAGGTACTATAACTATTAACTATATACATAATAATAATAATAATAATATTAATATATTTGGTGCATTATACATTATACTTAAAATATATTTTCAGTCTTTCAGATTCGCTAATTATTATGAACTAAATTGTTTACATAAAAATATTGCTAGTGAACTTACAGTTCGTTGATAGGTACTTCATAAAGTTATCCACTTAGTAATTAAATATTAATTCATAATATAATATTACGTGCAAGCAATGTCAAATCGAATAATAAATTTAAAAAAGGTAGGCAAGTGGGTGTCGCTCCGCTGTACAGTAGGTTACAGGTCAGGTCACTGTAATGGATGGTGTTAAATTTGAATTCACTGATATAATATCATTATATAAGAAAAGCGATTCTGAGCGTAGACGGTCAGTCAGCTTATGATATTTCATATTACTATAAGTATATTTGATGATATTATATTGTGAATAAATAGTGATTTATAATATATAACCTATTTACGTGGAAGTGGAACCTTCTTTTAAATTTTCAATCCTTAGATATAAAAGTTTAACATTTTATAAATGTTTAACTACAAAATAATTATTAAATTTTAAATTTGATAAATTTTGTCAATATTTGAACTTTAAATGCGTATAAAAAAAAGTTATGCCTACGTGTTTTTAATATTTTTCAACTGCTATTGTAACAATATATCAGGAGCCTTGTATTAAATTTTCACTCTTTTTTACCCAACAAATAAAATACGAAACTTAATCGCTCGTAAAAATTTAATTTGGATTGCTTATAGACATTTTTTTTTTTTTGATAAAGGTAGACAAACCTATGAGAAATCTTGTATTACATTTTAAAATCTTAGATTTAAGTAGAAAAATTTTATAAATTTCTAACTCAAAATAATTTGCACATTTTAGTAATTTTTACGTATTTTATCATATCTCCGCTCAGAAGCTAATATTAAATAAATTTAAAACACTAAATTAATTTTTACTTCTTGTTAACATTAATTCATTTATATACACCATTTAATGTCAAAAATATTTTTACTCAGGTTGAGTCATTTTTAAATGTATGTCAATAAAATAATTTTTACTGGATTAAAAATCTTGAAAATATAATACAAGGTTCTAGTGAGTTGTTGATTATATTTAAAAATAAAATTGAGCGTAAATTCACAATAATTTTTTATGAGCTCATTAAGTTAGAATTTTGGCAAAATTCGTAAAAAATATGAACAGTTGCAAATTTTTTTGAGTTGGTACGGTCATCTGTTTTAGAGTTACACCAATAACCAAAATCGATTTTGTCGAAAATCGATTTTGTGTAATAATTCCCGTTTTTCCTTAATTTTGCTTTTGTTTTCCGCGGCGCTTTTGAAAACTACTGGAAAATTTTTACTTTTACNCCCCCCCAAAAAAAGTACCAACTAGATACACTTTCCTATCAGAAAAGATACTGTGAAGAAAATCCAAGCACTGCCGCTGTCCTAAAACGTGATGACACAAAAAAAAAATTAAAAAAACAAAAAAAAAACACTAATCATTGTAAAATCAATTACATTCATCGCTCCGCTCAGAATCTAAAACGATATTATTAATGGGATCTATACACCTAATGTTATTTAAATATGTTTTTAAACTTTATCGTGTTTTAATTACGTTGCCACGACGATGATACAATTTTGAATATAATTTAAATATGAAAAGCTTATAAACTATTTACTTCGTAGCCACACATAACGTTAACACAATGGATTTGAAGATAGTGTGCAGACTATTTAAAAGTGTAAACACAAAATATACAGGTGTAATATACATGGGACATATTATGTGTTATATGTTTCCCGTTCCATAAACCCAATTGCAGTACGCAATGACGCTTCATAATACAGCAATATTCCTACATGGCCGGCAGCTAAACAAACACGGAAAATCAAATCGTATGGAAAAAAAAACAATAAAAACCAAAGAAAAAATCACTTTATAGTATAAGATTTAAAATGTGATGTAGTGTTATAAACAATAATTACTTGACATGATATCGTTTGGAATAATGACGGTAAGTGAATTTTAAATTTATATTTTGACTAGCTATATGTATCATGTTATAAATTAATAATATGCTTTGCACCATAATACTTATTTTGGAACCACTGCATTGCTTAACACATGTTATTAATTATTATAATATAGGCATACTACCGCGCGTGGTGCGTCTATAGAAACTAGAAACATAATAATATAGCGGTACTCTATCGTGGATTATAAATTGTTTTTATTTAGTTAATTTTACCAAAAACCTTATACATGTATTTCGACATTTTTATTTTAGTTCATATTTTAAGTTTTAACATTAAATACAAAGTATTTTGAATTTTGTTAAACAACAAATGAATGAATTAATATATTATTGGTAAAGTACAAGACATATTTTTACATGCAATTTATTGTTGTAAAGTATAACATTTGTTATAATATATTGGTTACAACTTATAGCTTTTAAACTAAAAACTTAAATTCCAATTCCAAAATATTCAATCAACTATTAAATGTATACATTTTTCTTAAAAGACTGTTTTCAAAAATCATAATATTAGGTATATATGTTTGAAACTTTGAACCAATATATTGGAATCTCGTGGGTTCAAATCGTCAATGATAATGTGACAAGTACTGACAACAATTAATATTATAATATAATCGATAGCTATCTTTTATATCATATCAGAGCCCGGATGTACCTATATTGTTGTTAGTACTGATTATAAGTCGATTTTACATTTTTACAACGCAAGCCATTTCTAATTCAATAAACACTTTTATCAAATATGGACTATGGCTGATAAAGGCCGGAATTATCGCCATTAAAATATGCACCATTGCCTAAAAAAATCCGCAATAACATTATTTCCTTGTCAGTATCGTAGGTATTTACAGTTTAATTCGATAGAAAATATCTCTATTGACTAGTCTCATATTATCATTAATTCCTAATTATTTACGTCTTTGACAGTAACAAAGGTAGGTATGTATGATTAATTTACACATTGCAAGTATTTATTATAGTACCTACCTAAAACCAATATTATGTATATTATACGTCTGATATCAAAACTAGTGATGATATTAATTAAATCGTATTAAAAAATGGCGACTACATCAGAAATATTTGAATATCAATCAACATATACAAAAGCCTGTAGATTGTTTCATAGCAAATATTTTCTTAATACATATATTATAGGATTTATGCGTGGGTAAAGTAGGTACCTACCTATAATATCATATCTCTGCGATCGGGTTACGTTCAGTATTGTAAGTTGTAACGATATAAATAATTAAAATGACATCAGTTTTAGTTAGTAGGTAGATACCTACTTGGTAGTGGGTACTTATTACCTGTATAGGCTAAAATTATAACTACTCTGGGTAATTAAACCAGAACAAAATAATAGCTATAGAATAGTATAGAACTTCATTCTATATAATCTGTGTCGGTTATTTTCTCTTAGATGAACGTATATTTTCGGAAGCACAAAAGGTACCTGCATGGTTGCATATTATATGATATATGATATTATAGTCTATATTATACATTTTATATACATAGTGTATTATGTGGTATACTGATACACAATATTATATTATTATACATATTATTATTATTTGCTATTTGGCTATATATAACATCGAGTACCTACGATCTTAATGTTCTCATTGAAATGTTACAATATACAAAACGTAGCCACGTAGGTATACAGCACTTATGACGTAGAACGTGTTCTATAATATAATACCTATATTATTATTGTAATGGATAATTTCCAAATGGAAACACATTCAAGTACCTACATGAAATTATAATTATATTTATTGAATCCATTGTAATATTGGTATTGAGTAACGTGGAAAAATCCATACGATTTTAACCAAACTGTTTACTGTTTCAACCAAACACATAAGTCAAAACGACAATGTTACAACTTAGAGCAATCTCCAGTCTAGCAATAACCTTTGTTTATTACAGTTTTGTAATAGTAATTAGAAGAATATTCAACGTTTTTAATCAAAGAACTAATACAGGAAATCTCTTTACTGAATATTGACGTAAAGGTTTCGAGTGTATTGAGTAGGTATGCTACGATTGTAATGGATGTGTCAACTGTTAGTTTGAATTCAATAACAAATCATTGCATACGAAAAACGATTTTGAGCGGGGAGGTGTGTATTAGCCCCTATTTCTATGTACACAATATAACGCATTGTAATTTATTTATAGGTACTACTGTACCTACTAGTAACTAGTATAGTGAACATAGGCGCTAATTGGGGGGCCTGGGGGAGCTAAGCCCCCCAAACTTAGCCGTAGCCCCCCCCTCCCAAAAAAAAACCTAGGACATACAATTTTAATATGCTATGTTGTAATGGTCTGCTTGCCTTTAATAAATTCAGCCCCCTCCAAGTCAAAAGTTGAAATTGCGCCTATGATAATGAGTAGTGGTACTATCATAATTAATTAATATTATTCTGTCGATAATAGGTAGAGTAATATTGTATGAATATTGAGTATTTTTCGCCGAAAAAAAATGCAAAATATAAATATATAATAAATAATAATTATATCACATTGTCTTCTAGAAAATAAATATTTGGTGATCATATCAAGTTTTTAAAATTTCAACCAACTAGATTCAATGTTCTACCAAAAACCTCCTTTAAAGTAGAAAATTGAAATATTTTTACTGATCTAAAAGGCAATGATAAATTCATCGCTTCAATCGGTAACATTTTTAACATGGGTATTTTTATAAGTTAGAAGCCATCATTTTGTTTTCATTTGATTACTGGAGTATAAATGTATAAAATATAAAGAAAAACCTTTAAACAATATATATAAAAAAAATTTAAGAAGGCCTAAAATAAAATATCCTTGGAGTACTACATCACTACTTCAAGCCTTTTTCCTCATTGTATATATTAACACAGTTTGTAAAAAAATACATTTTGCCCAGTATTATAATAACTAATGAGTATATAATTGGCTTTTTTGTAAGGTTAGGTTACCTTTAATTGTTTATTTTGAGTTTCAAATTCCAATATTATTCTGTAAATAATAAACTTATTAAATAGGTAGGCAAATATATTTAATTATTTTGAATATTGAACTTTTAATTAATGTTTTAGTAGTTTTACTATCTACTTACATAAACTGTATTTTTTATTTTCATTAAATTCATAAACTATTTTACTCGAACTCAATTCATTGTATGTGTTATTCTAATTAAACCTTTATAATAATATAATGTATAATTTTATATCTTCACATTTTTTTTATATTTTAATGGTTTTTTGCTAAACCACATTTTAATTATTATCTACATTCTACACAGACACCCGACAATATTTTGTGTTGTTACGTCTTATATACTCTTATTATAGTTATTATTATAAACAATTCATTGTTATTACTTATTGGGAGTAGCTATTTTTATTATTATCATTTATCAGCTTAGTAGTGAACGGTGGTATAGACTATAGAGTACCTATACTAGTGTTTTGAGTGTTTATCTAGAAATAATTTAGAATATTGGCCGATTTGGGAGTATGTGTGTAGTACGAAAATTTGGATATCTTAGGGACTGTCGTTTAGGTTAATCGTTTTACCAATGATGAATAAATCCGGATTAGAACTCGTCATCGATCGATATTAGGATTTCATCCTGGTCCTCAGTAAAAAAAAATTTATAATTGCAGTCTAGTGCATAATTTACGTCATTAACGTGTTTCTATATTATGTTTCACAGGCATTACTCGTGGCGTTGGCTTGCGTAGTGCATTACGACCTGTTGGGCTTGTTTCTGGACCATTCGCACGGGCGGCGCATCGTGTACACAGACAACGAACGACACCAATACCGACCCAGGTCCGAGTTCGATCACATATGGATACCGAGACCAGGCACGGACCCGAATACGTTATATTTGGTACCGCGGCCGGTAACCGTGCAAGACCACGGTGGTGACGACGTCGAGGACTACTGGACGGACTCAGACGACGTTGTCGGCGGTGTTGATAATAACCGCGGCACCACCGGTGGTAGGCTTTCCGACGGCGAGGTCCACCGATGGGAGCCTGCCCCGGATACCGTTGTTGACCGTGTTCCTACCACTACCACGACTGAGGAACCGGATGACCGTGACGACGACGGCGATGATTACGTGGCTCTGGGACAAGAGTGGGACGACGACGTTTTTTGACGTGCTTCCACGCCGGTGCGAGCAATTTTCACGACGTTCCTATATCGCTATAATGTATTAATATCGATTTAGTGACTATTTATATTACATAAAGGTGAGGTTAGTTGTATAATATAATATAATATTTGTTTTTGGAAAGGCGCCTTCACAACTTCTTCATGTTTCGTGTCTTGTCGTGTTTTTACCATCGTGCCGTGTCATACTGTCATGTGGACATTTAAATTGATATAAATAAAAGCAATTAAAATGTATTGGTTGTTAAAATTGCATTATGTATACTGTATACCGTATAGTAGAAATGTAAAAGTAGGTAGCTAATAATATTATATACCTTTATATAGTTATATTATTATATAGTTTCGAAAAGTAGGTATCAAGTCCCTACGGATAATATTTGTTTACAACAAATAATAACTAAAATCGTTAATTTACTGTAAAACATAGGTACTGCAATTTTGTAAAAATGTTTGCTATATTATGTAATTTTTATTGAGAATTAATAAATAGTCATAACTGAATAACTCATTAGAATATACCCAAGTTATTCATTTAATTCCCGAAAAGAATATTTAACTATGATATTTATTATACGGTACCTAGCCGCTAAGTTGAATTAATATTATTTGCACATTATCAAATCTTGAGAAGATTAAAGTACCCACAAATAATATTTTTAAATTACTACAAAATAATTAAAATCGTTATTCTTGGTTATCACTTATCTTATATATTATATAAAAAATTAGCGTACAACGGGTATGCGTGCAATGCACTCAGTGTCGGCCTGGCCATGGCCGAGGCCCCTCCGTTTTTTTAGGGTCTCATAAATGTTTTTATTAGGTTGACGTGTTCCTGGTCTATATGGGGAGTAGCCGAGTAGAGACTCTAGAGTACGTATATTTAGACGAAATTTTTCTTTACAGGGCCCAGATGCTTACCCATAATGAGTGAGCAGGCCATAATAGTACAAGTGACAAATAACAAGTAGGAGGAGGTTTTTTAGGTTTGATTATGTGACTGCGGCTAAAATCTAACTAAACTCTGTTCTTAAAAACAATGGGCTCAAATAGGCCACAAGGACGCCTCTGGCCTCGCTGTTGGATTAAGCAATCATGCAAATATTGCATACTTTTGAAAGAATGAAAGATTACTAAGTTATATTATGTTTATGCCTTACAACTTATGTATTTTGTCTTCAAAGTAAAAATTCTATAGAAATATAATTTTGGTTTTCGTAATTACATTTCTGTGTAGGTACTTAATTAATAATAATTATTTACTATTCATTATTTTGTAGTTTCAAATTTTTCCATAGTTTCATAGTTGAATATTAAACAAATTAATCATTATTCCCCTCGTCAGGCTTCGCGTTAATATCATACTGAGTGATTTTTTAAGCATCCTCACACAGTCACACTAATATAATGTAATTTACGTACTAATACATACAAATATACAATTATAATAATTTATTGGGAACAAATCAAGTTTAGCACCCACGCTAATTTTTAATTATTTTTCGGATACGTATGTATTACGAGTCAAGCAAAAATTGTTGCAAAAATTAACTGTACAAATAAATAATAATTAATTTTTTATACTGATTATTCAAAATAATATTTAATACAGCAATCAGGCCAATAGCAAGTCCAAATACGTCAGGCCGCCAGAACTTCCCGGTATCTCCGTGGGCCACGCCGTTCCTCTTTACAATACTAAATTATTCACAAATATCCAACACTAGTATAATTAGCAACATACAGTTCTAACTTCTAAGTCATTATTTATATTAATTAAAATTAAAAATAAATAAGTTAGTTCATTTAGACAAGTATGCGCATAACATAGTTACATATCTCTGAAAAGAATAAATAACAAATACAATGTAGGTATCGAATGAGTCTAAACACTGTATTTTTATAATAATATGGTCTTTTTAATCATACATTATACATTCATGTTTAAGATATATCACAATAAAATAGATTAGATTGGGTCTTATAAATGTAGTTGTAAAAATAATAATTATGTTAATGTCAACAGAAACCAGAAACATTTTTTTCATCTTCGGTATTCATACAATTACATAGGTATTACATTTAATATACGAACAAATTAAGAAACAATATAACTTAACTGAACTAAAATTGTGTTGGTTAAGACTTTTGCAATTATCGTTACAACCCTTTGCGTTCAAGAATATACACACATATTTAATTACAAGACACACACTCGCCCACTCTTGTACACATTAAACATATAGGTAGTTCTTAATGAGAAAAAATGTTATTATTGAAAATCTCTGTTTAACATAATACTATAAATCTCTATTTTATTATTATTTTTTATTTTATGATCATTACAATTTATAAATATATAGGTAATATTATATCAAAATATAATGGACTTGGAGCACGCGGAGTTAAAGCAGGATAATAGTTTAATGTTTGTAGCACAATAGCGGTTTACAGAGCATTTCACAATTACCAGCCATTGTAGCTAAGTGTGTGCAACCTATAATAATATAGTTGAAATGGCAATTGGGCATAAGGGACTTGGGGTAAATGCAACTCGATAATATCAATCAAAATATTTTCATTGTAGTATATTTCGAGGGTTTTTTAAATACTTAAATAATTAGGTATATTCATATTGGCTATATCATATCTCATATAACATCATACTTCAAGTTTAAAAACAATTTTACATAAATAAAACGAGAATCTTAATTACATTGTAAAAAGAGCAGCCCCGACTAAGTTACAAAAACTATCCTTGATCAGTTATAAAATTTGAAAAAAAAAAAAAAAATAATAATAAAACAAAACAAAACAAAGTTACAATGCACCGTATGTAAATTAAAAATAACGACAAAACGCTTAAGTCTATTTAAATTTTCTTACAATTGAGTAAAATTAAAATAAATGATATATATTTCTGACCATCAAAAATATGGAATCAGAAAAAATAATGTAAAACATAATATTTAAACTCTGGAATAGCTATATATATTCGCTGATTCATTCGGAACGTTTATAAAATATACAATAACAGTTTTATTTATGATCTGTTTACATAAACAAACATTAATTTAAAACTCATTCTATATAGAAAAGTTAAGGTAGAATTTAAAAATTGTATGTTATGATTTAGTAGTAGTTTTTACTTCAAGACATGTAAATGTACCAATAAAAAAGTGGGAGAATAAATCTAAAAAACAAAAAAACACAAAATGATATGTACAGTTTTTTTTGTATTATGTAACACGTCAACTATATAATTATGTAGTATAAATAGTTATAAAAAAAAAATGGTTTTAATTATATTTTATCTCAACCAAACATTGCTAGACTTTATACATTTTATAAAGCATTAAACAAGAAATAAACAATTTGTATGAAAAAAAACCACTTTACAGTCAAGAATAAAATTTTAAGTGATTTTTGTTAGTCCACGTATCATTTTCTTAATCAATCAATAAAAAAAAGTTGATCGAAAACTGACAATCAACATTTAACAGTTGTATCACGTATCAGCCTTTGTACACAACCGATTTGCAAAATATTGAAAGCATATTATTATAGATGATATAATTATGACGTTATTTATTTGTTTTTCGTGCACATTACTTTAAGTTTATTTATATGTATATATTTTAGTATTGGTATGATAAATGATAATAGTATTAAGTTCGGGATTGACGTTTCGACTTCTCGTAGTCGTTAAAAAAAATTTGAATAATTATTAATCATTAAATCATTATAATTATTCATAATATATATAGCTGCGCAACAATTGTTTGTTATATTATTATCTTATATTCCCATTTTCAGATTTTGTTCGAAGTCTGTGTATAAACCGCTCAATCTCCGGGATGCTCTGGGCACGATCTGTTCACTTCAAACCACCGGTCTATACATCTGAAAACAAAAAAAAAAAACAAAAATAATTATTATAATTATATAAACATGCGTCACTAGGTATAATTGACGCGAACCGTTCTGTGTTAAAAACTTAAAACTTATAAAATAAATTTTATTTATTTATTATATAAATCACAATTCGTAATTGAATTAGAAATAAAATTTTACTGTTCACTTTTTATAAAAAAAAAAATAAAACCATGTCCAAGCCCGAGGTACGAAAAACCCCACGCTACTATACTCATTGCAGTATCAAAAACATTGGCCGGTGGGCGGTGACGCGATGTGTTTTGCAGTATAACTACCTAACAACAACCAATAACGGGATCTTTTATCCCTCAGAGACCGGAGTTATCATTAATTTGTGCAATAAATGTGTGCCGCTGCTACCGACCGAAAATGACGTTCTTTCTCGTATCGATTAAATTGTACTAAAATCGTTACCAATCTTCCAAACATGCCTTCTAAGCACATTGTACAAAAATAAGAAACCTTGAAACTTCCAACACGTAACACTATATTATACGCGATCGTTCAACATAATATCTTCTCCAGTTAAAATTACAGCGCGTTAAGTTCATAATGACTGAGTACTTCCTAGGTCAATAATCTTTTAATATAATTCACACTACGGTATAACTGTATTAGGTAGGTACGCAAAATAATCATAATAACAACAGAGAGGACATCGCCATTCGCCATAGGTTATAAATTACGATCGATACAAACATATAAAAAAAACAAATCAAAATTCATACAATATTGCCTCTTATACTGTATCAAAATTGTGTTACCTACAACTTTCAACAGACATTACAAGGATAAAAAATTGTATTTATAAAACGTGTAGGGCAATGGCAGGAATGACACACGAACGCGCTTTTCAAGTGTCGCGTATATTATATTATTTGGTAAACTAGGTATAAGTTTGATAAAAATTATTTTTTATTATTTTGTTATGATTTTCATTTTATATAATAATTGTATTTTAATTTGATTTCGTTGATCAACAAAATATATGTATGTGTCTATTTTAAAGGTGCAGTGGTGTGCGGAGGTAGGGTGGCTATAATGAACGGAGGGCGGAGGTATTATATATTAGTCGCCCGCGTACTGGTCACACACATTTTAGAAATTATTTTTACAATATTACATATTTTGGACAACAGTGTTTTGTTTTTTTAATTGTCAATTTTATAGGGGTACACGTCCCCAAAAAAAATCAATCATAATATTTACTCGACAAGTAGATGCAAAAGGTATCCCTCACATATGGTATCTAACAAACGCTAATTTTAACATAAACAATCTACGACAAAACCTCCATATAATAATTCATATTTTTTTCTAAAAAGCTATTTCTATTATAAATCGTTTGAATAAGTTTTTTTATTTTAACAAAACCTAGATTACCTATTTTATTAATTGTATTTTATAGTTAATTAATTAATTATTATTTATCTAGTCGTCAAACATATTATAGTATATTGTATTGACATGTCAGATCTCGTATAAACCATATGAAATGTTTAGAGTATTCTTTCTATCAAAAAACGGAATCTGCACGTACGAATAACACACATATTTTTGCTTTTCTCGGGACCTAGAATATTTAATAGATATTATTTAAATTAGGTACCTATAAGTAATAACTTCTATTGGATAATATATAATCTTTAGAACTTAAGAATTTTACAATGACCTTTTCTTGTACTCTAATGATTTTATATAGGTAAATGCATTTCCATAAATTGTGGTTTAAGACTTTCACACCTCATCTTCAATCAATTGACATTTTATGTCAAGTTGCCTCTGTCGAAGTGATCCTTATAACATAATATCAGTCATAATTTTTATGTTCGTATTTATTCTTCTCATGTTCGTTCTAATTATTCTTATGGTCGACTCATCATTTAGGCCAAAGTCCAAAAATAACACTAACACTACACGTGGTAAGACAATTATAAACATTTTACTATCGTCTCCTGACATTTTAATTGACCGAGTCAATTAAGTCACAAAAATAATTATCAACAAATCAAAATTTGGGATATATTATAATAGTAAAATTAGTTCTTCAATGTTAAAACAGTATTTTATATTTTTTTAAGATATTCCGATTTTAACGGGTGTTTAGTTTTAACTAGTATATATTCATATGTTATGTATATAATTCTATATATTGTGAAAAATGGTTATCGGGTATGTCACTAGCCGGAACTATTATTACATCGAAGTACCAACCGAGTCACTGAGAAGAACATTACCTAGTATATTATTATTACATATATCACGTACATCACGTTAAATTAAGTTACGTCAAGTAACTCTCAGTGGCCCAGACAAATTCTGTATTTCACTTTTTATTCTTTAACGTCGTTATATTCCAAATTTAATAAAGTTATACTGAATTAGGTTATAATTACAATATTACACCAACAATTATTTTATAGTATAATTTTAAACTATAAGCGGAGAAATGATTACATATTATGAGTTTAATGACCCGGAAACTAAATCCCTGTTTTGTTTAACCTTGATATAGGAATGTCAAAAATCTAAATGAGAGGAAATTGTCTCGTTGTACTAGATTTTGGAACATCCGTTGAGTTTAAGCCAAAACCAAAAATATCCTTATATTTCAAGAGTTAAAGAGAAGGGTTAGGGCATCGGTCCAAAATAAAATAATTGTTTTTATTTACTTTACTATTTTCTTGAAACATCTGTAATACATCTTTTATATTTTATCGCAGTATTATTATTACGTCGTTCAATTTTTATTATCAATAAAACATTTGAATAGAGTATACAAAATAAAGTAGAGAAATCATTTTTAAGACTACCTACAAGAAGTCAATTTAGACAAACTAATAAAACTAGTTATTAAAAATGATGAACCAGGCAACGTCGTAGTCAGAGTGGCTGAGGAGGCTACAGCACTCCCGATAATGCAGGAGAATTTAAAAATGCTTTCATTATTTTGTGAACGTAAGACCTAACCCTGTATTAAAACTGTAATTTTTATAAAGGTTGCTGCAAAAATCTTAACATATCCAGGGCATGGGCATCAGCATACCAAACTTATGAAGGACAATTAAGCCTTTCATATAATATAATACATTTTCAACCACTACCATACATCACCCCCCCCCCCCCNATCACCCCCCCCCCCATCACTCATCAACAACCAACAAAATTCAGACTACACGACTGAAATAAGGACGCATGTTAGATAGACCACAGGGACGTGAAGTTACAGAAGCACAGAAGTTAGTGTAGTTGTATTAAAATATATAATAAACTAGCTGACCCGACAGACGTTGTCCTGCATGATATTTCAATCGATTAGGATATTATATAGGTATATATATACCATAGGCGTGATTTACTAAATCTGGTCGTGAGTAATTTTTTCTTTTTTAAAGTTCCTTAACTGAAATAAGTACCCTCACTAAGTAAAAAATTCGTTTTTAATTAATTAAACTCACAGGTATCTGGCCATTGACGAATGCCTAAATGTATAGGTAAGTGTATTCATAATTTACTGTTAATAATGTAAAGTTGTTTATTTACATAATTTTAAGTGTTCGTAAAATATAACATCTATACATACATATATAGGCAGCGGAGTACATTCAATTTCAGCATATAGAATTATAGACCATAGTTAAAATATTATTAGTTCACGTAAAATTACAAATTAAATTAAAAAAAATAAACTGTGATTTTTTGGTATATATGATATATTTAAAGTTCAAAAACTGAGTAAAATATAAATTTTGATTATACTTACGTTTTATGGTATATGCAAAGACAAGGAAGCCTGGCTATGGTATCACCTTGTATCAGTTCTTCCAAACATATGACACATTCACCTTTATCATCTTTTAAAACGTCTTCTGCAAAATAACATGATAATAATTATATCATTTAACAGGCTATAAGCAATATTATAAAAAAGAGTAAGCCACATATAAGTTATATTTAATATTATAATCAAATTATTAAGATATGCAATGTGTATTTGATAATACTTTAATTTAATTTTAGGAAAAACAGTATAAACTAATAAACATTTTATAACTTACCGTTGTAAATCAGTCTAGGTTTGGTCAAGCACATAATCAGATGTACTTCAATCTCGTCTGGTAAAACAAACTTTGAACATACTGGACACTTAATTCCTAAACAAATAATTGATAAATATTTAATTCTAAAGTATATGAAGTGTATAATTAATGACTTATTATTGTATAGTTTAAATATATATTTTTTAATCGTAATACACGATCAATAAATTATTTTTGTACAATAGATATGCATATTAGAATTAGTATTAAGAAGTATATTATAGTTAAATCAATAAATACAAAATTAAATAGGACAAGACAATTTATTCTGAGGGAAACCCAATTAAATCGGTGCATCCCAAACGGCATTGTTAGGTTAGCTTATACCCAAACGGCTACCGTTGAAAAAGGTTTCAGTCAAATTTACCCTATGTATGATTTTTATACTTTTAATGCTAAAGTTATATAAAAAAAAACCGGCCAAGTGCTAGTCGGACTCGCGCACGAAGGGCCCCTTACCATCATCTATAAACATGTTGGTAACACTGCTTATATTATATAATTTAGGATTTTTAGTATTTGTTGTTATAGCGGCCACAGAAATACATAGTCTATGAAAATTTCAACTTTTTAACTTTCATGGTTCATGAGATAAAGCCTGGTGACAGACGGACGGACGGTCAGAGGAACCTTAGTAATAGGGTACCGTTTTACCTACGGAACCCTAAAAACACTAAGTAACAAATTGTATCATTTCAAATATTTTTAATTTTTAATTAAGAGTATCAAACGGCTACATAAATGATTTTGTATATAATTTTTATAATTTACATAGAATATACAATTTTAAAAACACCTACACATTTTTACCACGCCTTTTTTTAAGACAGTACAAATTCTGTATGAAGAGGGAAGGAATTTGTGTTGTAAAAAACCGATGCTGTTTGGAAAAACTGACCTTTTTGTAAAACGGGAGCCGTTTAGGAAAATGGGCTACTTCCAATTAAATAACATGTTTATAGGAGGTTTTCTTAAAAACAAATGACAAGTAAATATTTTTGAATTGTCACCTAGCTAGATAGTAGATAATAATATATATACATAAAGTAAAATATATATTAGATATTAGGTAACTATTAATACCTAATATGTTTTAATTACTTACAAAAGGACTAATAAAATGTTTTGTAACAATTTCTAAACATTAATTTTATAATGGTAGTAAAAATAATTATAAAACAACTTTTGCACGATACTAAATTACACAATACACAATTTTTGAAAACAGTTTAAATGTATCTTAAACCAGTAATGCCTACAAACGATATTTAACATTAAGATCTATACAAATAATTCCCAATGATCTACAGTCAAATTACAGTGATTTATTGATAATTACCTAAACTTTATGATTTAAGAATTAAGTACCAACACAATTTTTTTTTATTAAAGTAATATTAAGGTATATATTAAAGTATTTCATTTATAAAAACAAATTATTATACTTGGATAGTTATTTAAATTATCTTGTTAATGTAATTATAATTTTTATTAAAATGTCTAATGTATTATGATTTTCAATGACGTTCATACATTGTATAATAATTGGAACGAACAAAAATGCTTGTTTAAAATTATAATCCGTCAATCCTAAATGTATACAAATATTCATTATTTTGTGCAATATTATGAAAATTAACTAGCATAAAAAGTAGATTCTAAAAATATACTTCAGTTGAAGTTTCAAAAAATAATTATATAAATGTATGTAAAATGTAAATGTATACAACGAAAATTAAATATTATTTTCAAACTTAAATACATAAAAACGAGGTTTATAATACTACGACAGATGGTGAACTAATAAAGATCGTAAAATATGCATGAATAATGCTGTAATATATTATAATATCTGAGAAACTTTTTAGTAACCTACCTATGTGAAATATAACTTAAATAAGAAGTATTGGTATTTTATGTGTTATTGCGCAAATACAGTCAGATAAATTGTATAGGTCAACCAAATCTATAATCGAACAACATCGTATTTTTTATTTTTTATTAAAAAGATACAATGTAAAATAAAAATAAAAAGTTTAAAAAAGTTATAGTTAGTAAAAAAAATATAATTGACCATTAACATAAAATATTACATTATAATATTTATCTTGTCTTTGATCTGCCGTGTCTTATCAAAAAAGCGCCATAATAATATATAAACATAGAAATGTATTTGATTTCAGACATATCTCGATAAAGCTACAGCCTAAAGTTAAAAATGTGTACCGTAACGATGCGAGTGTCACTAATCATTAATCACAATATAGATTAACATGCATACTTTAATACTTTATATACCTAGTTGCTGTAATATAGTATCACCAATACTACTGTTGGAGGACAGGGGGAAATATAATTTTAAGTATAATATAAACAACAAAGAAATCATATTTTGACTAGCGCACTGCAAACTAGACGTCCTTGTTTCCCCTGTGCCCGACGCGTATAGTGATCATTCTTGAAAATATAATGGCTTATCGATTCGCCTTTCAAGGCCTCGACGACTAATAAAAATTAATTCAATATCGCTAAATAGGAAACATATAGGTACGTATACCTACATGTAATAATAATAACAACATAGTGACGTTTTTAACAGTATAATAACGTCGGGAAATTATTATGGGCGAAAACACGGTCTTATAATTGTTTAAAGTGCACAACCAACCACCCGTGACCCGTTGATGGTGGCGAGGTGTACTTATTTACATAAGAAAATAATATAACCGCCATTTAGAAAATGCAATACCGTCTGTACCTATCATACTAACACGAAAACGCTACAAACTATTATATAATATATATTGGCCATTACAATGATATAGGCTATACACGTATAGGTTATACGATTGTTGCCCATTAACACAGAACGTGTGAAAAGATATTAAAGAGTAGCAAGCTATGTAATATTTTTCGACAAAATTATAACAATAATTATTATTGAAAGTTCGCAATTAATTTCCAATGGAAATTACAACTCGTGTTCTACTAACTACAAGCAGACATTTCAACTGGCATTTCATAGAGTACAATTAGTTTGTAATTCGATTCTTATTCCAGAAGAATAAATTGAGCACTTTAACAAAAATATCTGACATGTAGTTTGTTTTGTTTTATTGGTAAATAGACATACCCTAAACATTTTAAAAAAATTATAAATTATTTTAACATACGATAAATTTAAAAAAATAATTACTATAGGTACATGACTTCTTTTAATAATATACTAATAGAAAAATATATAAACTATATAGGTAATTAGGTACTATATTAGTATTACGCTAACAAATAATAACTATTAACTTGACCCAAGTACACTCTCGAAATATGATACGACATTTCAGTAATAATATGATCACACCAAAATACCATGGTAGCTCCTATATAATACATGCTATATTAAATTTAATTCAAAACTGTTTTTATTTTATTTAATACTTTTGTTTGAAATCATTTTTTTTACAATTATTAGTGACTACATATTAGATTTAATTTTTGAATCATGTCAATGGTATAAATTGTTATACCTATATTTAAAAAAAATAATTCACGATTTATTATGTTAAGTTTTCAAATTATTATATTTAACTATCGCCAAATACACTAAACAATTTAATTAAAAATAATGTGTGTTTAATTAATATTATTACAAGTACTAAAAAAACATAATATTATACTAATAAAACTTGTAAAAATAGGAAGTTTTTTTTTGTTAAATTACAACTTTTATCCTCATATTTCTTTTTCTGGACTTGTTCACTAAAATTCTATATACAGTTGTTCATAATTTAACTAACAATCTAATTATTAAGCACAAATTTTATAATTTATAGGTATAACTGACTACCTACTGGCTTCTAGAGTTAATTTATTTTAAACCTTCGTTACAAGTGATGAAAGTAATAAATGGTCCAAGGTTCGTTTGTTCAATTTAGTTTATAAATTAAGATGCTAAAAAAAAAATTAAATATCAAGCAGTATTTTAACTAATTTACGTAGTTAAAATAATGATCAAAAGCCAAAATATAAGCACGGGTGGTATTATCAAGCATTGATAGCATGTAAAATAGTATTGTAGTTAAATAATAAGTTATCTTCAACTAAAAACATCTATAATACTATAAAAGAATAAAGAAAAAGTGTATTATTGGCCTACACGATTATTTTCAAACATCAACTTTTACACTATTAATTATTATGCGATTTTCTTCTACTATATTATACAGTGTGTGTGTGTGTAATGTGAGTTATTTTTGAATAATTAATACTATTAAGTTATTTTTATTAATTTTAGACTTCAGTAATATTATATTTTGAAGATTAAAATAAACATTGAAAGAATAAAAAAACATTATTATTCATTAGTTTATTACCATATGAATAAGTATACTGCAATGTTAAGATGAAGTATATCAGTATATGTGTTGTTTCCGTCTTACTAACGCATAACATAACATACTCGGGCCAAAACGTATGTTCAGTACTTCCAAGCATAGTTATCTCTATCACATGGACAACATAGAAAACTTGCGTAAAGCATTTCCAATTTTGTGTTGCTAACTTAAATATTAGTAAATTGACATTTAACAAACACAAAGATAAGAACATTATCTGTCTAGATTGGTTTTTACGATATTTTAATTTTTAAGCAAACTATGAGTGTATAAAATAATAAAATATTAAAACTTCAAAGTTCCCCTAACTCTCCTACAAATTAAAATATTGTAAGAAACCAACATAAGAATACAATGTAGATTTTAAAACTGGTAATAGGACACTTTAATATAAAACATAACGACACAAAATTGGAACTGCTGAAAGCAAATTTGCTATGATATATTGATATTCATGTGGAAGATAGAGGTAACATATTATGCCACCCAAAAAAATGTCCTCTTATAAATACTCAAATTAAATAATTATCTATAATTAATTTGCTTAACCTAAAAATACTGAACAAACCACGATGTTTACGTAATCCCATGGTTAATACTCTCCTGCTAGGCTAGGTAAATTGGTTCCCCAGTAATTTGTGTATATTTTGAAAGTGGTAAATTGATTCGGTGGAAAAAAAGGTAGTAGGTAAGTTCAAGGCCGGATTAAGACATTTTGAGGCCCAGTGGCCAAAGTTTTAAACGAGGCTCCTGTACGAAAAAAAAATAATGTATATATTATTTAATATTAGGTATCTGTTATAATAAATATATATAGATATTAGATATACATAGCAATACATAATGAATAATGTATCACTTAATTTATAAATTATAATTTACAAGCTCTTTTTCTCGCTAAATGAGCATCGATTTTTTTTTTTATTTGGTGATTTAGATAGCCTATAACAAAAAAAGTAATGGACAAATCTGAAGCCCCAAAATAAATTCTAACTATCGAGGCCTGGGGGGCATGGCTATGGCCCCCTTAATCCGGGCTCGGGTTAGTTGAGTCCCGGCTATAGGTATGATATACTATCTGGACGGCTGACAGTTGTCCGAAAAATGATAAGAATGATAAGAATGGATATACGGTGTATGGTTACTCTGTGACCAACTTGAGGTGGTGTTGCATAGCAAGTCGGGGGATATTTTACTATCTATATTATATTATTAACTGGAAAGTACAACAACTTAATAATTACTGATTACTCTGAAATTATTATACTTATGGTATTGAAGTCTTTATTATACATACATAAAACGTTAATAATTCCCAGTAGTTTTCAAAAGCATCGAAAAAACAAAAAAAAAATTATAAAAACGGGAATTTATTTTCACACAAAACCAGTTTTTGACAAAATTAAAATTTTCTATTCTAAAACAAACTGTAACCAAAAATGAAAAATAAATAAAAAATATAGTGGACCATTTTTTTTATAGATATTTTAAGTTCATATTTGAACGAAATTAGATATATAAACGAATTAATTTATACAGAGATTTATACCAGAATTATAAAATACGTAATTGATGATTTGACTTTTAATCCATTTTATTACATATTAAAAAAAAAACAGGTATATTAAATAATTTTTTTTCTCGGGATTCCATTTACCAACTAGGTATCTTTTTTTCAGGGACTCAACTTTCGTACTCTCTTTTCTGGGGCCCATTTAACCAAGAAAGGGTCATTTGAAACCCAATTTACCAATCCCGTTTCCTCTAACTTCAGTTACTTACTTCACTCAGTTACTCACTTCGGTTAAAGAAAGTGGACCATTATTTCTTGAAATTTACCAGCAATTATACCACTAATTTACTTTACGTATAGTAAAACTTTGGGGAAAATTTACATTTAAGATTGTAGATAAAAATAATCGATAGAAAAAATAAAAAAACAATAGATGATATCTACATTTCATAATAATTTGTTTTTGTATAAAATCCCACAAATGACCTTGGTTCTATGAAAGTTTGGGATCGATTTTACAATAAAAAAAAAATTATATAATTAGGAGGGTGAAAAATCTATACGAAGGTATACCTAACGGTGAAGAATCGTTATACAGTATGAAGTATTTGCTTCTCACTGTTTGTTATCATCTGTAACCATTCGTAAATTGCATACTCTTTTAAACTCGCATAACAATTTGAATAGGTACATATATCTAAAGAAAATTAATAATTAAACTTTTAAAATATCCAGTAACATACTTTTCATTGTATTACTATAATTTTACTCCAAGATTTAAAATAAAATATGATAGCGAACATTTAACTTTTTTTTTATTTTGGGTTAAGGTAAACCGAAAAATATTATTTTATTCAATAATTATAATTTAAAAACAAAAAAGTTATAGACAGAAATAAACAGAATGCAGGTTAGAAATTCTGCAGCATATAATGAATATACTATTATTAGATATCTATATTAAATATTATATTGTTAATATAATATTAATATAAAATATATAGTATGTATATTTAATATTACCGTAAAAAAACATAGGTACCTAAATTTAATATCATAACAATTAAAAACCGTCATAACAAAAATAAATTTGTCTAATTTCATAAAGGTGTTATAAATATTAAGAAATCCATATGAAGCTGTATGTCATATAAAATGTATATATTTTTTAGATTGTAAACAAGGCAACAATGTTTGTATAATATTTGGTATTTAAATAAAAAAATATTACTGACGGAGATTGGCTATCCCATGCTATAACAAACATGGTATGATCGCAAAAGTCCAGATTTGGTATAAGTCCGCTCAATACGTCACTTGCTTACCCGTATTAACATA
>WHPZ01583088.1:0-15195 GCA_016617965.1 Macrosiphum rosae | reverse complement strand
ACACACACACACACACACACAATAAAACGCTAGTATACAGAAAATGAAAAAAATAATATACACTACTGGGTAAACAAGCGATGTGCTCTTGTATATAGATGTTGTGTATTGTATACATGTTGGTGTTTGTGTGTATACCTACCTACTCGTATTGCATATTTATACATACGTCGTAACCACTTGTCCACCCCATATACGACTATTTTTTTTCCGTTTCTTTTAATGACGACTATTGCGCTTCATTAGAACATTATATTATATATACGTATGTATATATTTTTGCTGTGCGGACGAGTGAAGTGGTCGACTGCGAAAACGACTACGTCAGCGCGACAGTTAACGCGAACATTTTATATTTTTATGTCCCGTCACAGCGCCCGGTTTATGATGCTGTTATTATATCGTTCGTATTTTTCATATGCTATTTTTACGTTCTGTTCACAGCGCGGGTCCGACGAGATGGTCACATCACCAGGGGTCGAAGGAGGACCGGTGAGCAACGGAGACACGAATGGAACCAATCACGTGGACAACAATAATGACGCGAAGAAGGTAAAAAACTAATATATATATATTTTTATAATAAAATATATTCGTGTTACTGCAGTACTTGAATTTGTTCAGTGACCCTGAAATGTATTAAAATAACACCTAGTTTTCGTTTCATCAAAATACTGGAATTGACAATAAATTTATTAAATTGTGTATATTATATGAATTGGATAGTACATACATATATTGCATCGCTATAATTTTTACGAATTACACGACGGTTGTGGTTATTTCCGAGAGTAAAAATATTGCACAAATAATATCGTTCTAAAAAGTTTATCTAGGTATGACTACTTTTATATATCTAAACGATCTGAATTAAAATATGAATTATTATGTATGAAATGAAGAATTTATGTGTGTTACATGTTTATTCATGTGAGTTGTACACGCATAACGTTAAGGTTAACAATTGTTTTTAATATTATTCAACTCGAGACCCAATAAACCCTAAATCCAAACTATGTTGCTACACTTTCCGTTGCCCAATTTTAATCGGATCCATAAAATATGTGTAGAATATTTTGTATGAATTGCGATCGAAATTCTGTTCCCGTGTGACAATTCGCAGTTATATTCTATTTTTATAAACTTTTCTCTGCAATTTTTTGACGATTATTGTTATTTGTTATTATTTTTTTTATCAACATTTGACATTGTGTGTGAACTCAAACCTCGATGGAAAACTCAGTATGGATGATTGACAAATACGCCAGTAACTTTTTATGTAAATATATATATATATTTGAAAAAAAAATCTTCGTTTCGCAAACAGAAAAAGTTCTACGAAGACGCTTTGCCCCTATTTTACGTTTAAGATAATATTGACTAAGAAAATCTCCTGTCAAGAATTGCGTTTGTGAAATGAAGTTTTCACAAAACCCCATTTCTTGTACGTATTTGTTTAGGTTTTGTTGCATTTGGGGTCGATTCGCAGAATTCTCATTATAGATTTATATCTAACACTATACCAGACGTTTTTTTTTTTTTTAAAACAATATTTTTAAAATGTAATTTTACGAGTAGGTACATGTTTTTACGCATCCTTACAACAGTGTATTTCCAGGGGCAGTATACACACATACTGAAACTAATTATATTTGTACCGATAATACATTTCTATATGAACTGTCGGCATTTACTGAACATTTCTATCGCGTTATATATTCGGCGTGTCATCGTGAGTATATCGACTTGTTGACATCGACCCTCCTCCACTCGCTACCGAGTTGTGGAAATCGAGACGAACGACCAATTGTCATGACAACCCGTATTGAAAACACAGGACGCAAAACATAATAATAATAACAATCGAACACTTGTGTGACATACTGGGAAGGAATGGTTGTGTGTGTGTGTTTGTGTGTATGTGTGGATATTCCCTCACCTTTCGTCGGCAGTGGTTTTGAACTCGTCCAAACATGTACACACACTCCCACCCGCATTATGTGCAGCGTACACAAGACACGTCAGTGGCGTTACTATCGAAAGGTGTCTGTCAATTGCTCGCGCCAAACTATATTTCCACACAAAAAAAAAAAAATGTATCGGTAGAGTAAGAGAGGGAAATTATGACTAACGAGGGAAGGGGCGTGAGACTAGTATACGGGGAAAACGAAAGAAAAGCGTCCGAGCCGTGGTTAAAGTGTTGTAAAAATAGTATATATATATATATTATATTTAACATTATTATACCTGGTACATAATATATATTATAGGTATAAAGTGAAAATTTTTAATAACATCGTTTTCCAGTCAGTGTTTAAAATATATTATTCTTCTTTATTAAATTTCCTACGCCGAGGCCATAATAATGTTTGAATGCGGTACCTAGTATATATATATATATATTATATATTGTATAGGGCGGCCATGGCGATGGCTGGGGTAGAGGGTGGACGTGACGTGCTTGCGTTCAAACCGAATTTGATGGTTGAACGCTTTCGGGCGTGGGGGTAGTTATATATACCTACGTGTAGGTATATATACAAAAAGAAAAGCTCGATATATACCTACCCGAGTGTCCCGTTTTGCTCGTTATACCGCGGGGCTCTGCGGCTGACTACGATTTTTCATTTTTAACAGGCGCGAAAAAAATTGCATACGAAATCCGAAATAATGTATATCTCCTCCAAGCGACGGCGGCAGTATTCGAGGGCCGCTCGCATTATTATTACGAGACGTGAAGGATTTATAAATTTCACTACCTATATATAATATTATATGTTTCCGACGCTCCCTTCCTACGACCCACATATAGCCAACCTTATTATACATCCCGCCGCGTATTATTCAGTATATAGTGCATATTATATACACTATATAATATTATACATATATATAATATATATATACGATGTGGTTGAATCGTGTCCGCCGCCGTTGTGTGGTTCTCATCAGGTGCGGGCACCTTTAATTCAATTTTGTGGTTGATGGTGCGCCGAGGGTGGGCGAGAAATCCGTCCCGCGTATAATATATATTTATAGAGTTGGTGGCGGGGAACAATTAAAAAGAGAAAAAGAACACGCAAAAAGTGGACAATAATAATTATGCGCTGCCCCGAGCTCCTGAGGGGACGGGTGAAAAAAAGTTTGAAAAAAAATCCTCCTCCGGCCCTTGTACTCGTGCTATGCATATATTTAAGTGTGTGTGTGTGTGTGTGTGTATGTGTGTGTGTGTGTGTGTGTGTGTGGTAGTAGTAGTATAGTATAGTAGCAGTATAGCACCAGTAGTGGTAGTAATTTAGCCCGTGCGCTAAACGCTCCGGATAATTTGAAAGGAGTTCACGGTTGAATTATTAATTACACGGGGAGGAGCGCACTGCACTTGTGTCTTGTGTTCGTGCAAGAAAAGATACGGTTTGAGTGGCGAACAGCATCAGCAGCGGCAATGGCGGGGAATGGTCGGGGCATAAGACGTAAAGTTTCGGCAGGCATTACTACGGCAGGTCACTGTAAAGAGGAGTTTAAAAGCATTATGATGATGATGATGATGATGGTAATACAACCGAGATAATTGGGAACGAGAGACAGACGGGTAACCCCCCCCTCCTCGCCCTTTTTCCGCCGAGGCGTAACGAAGAAGAATCCTGCAGGCTAGTGTGCATATATAACTATATATATATTCGTATAGTGTTTCTCTGTTTACTCTATCTCTCGGTACGATATTAATTCGTCTTACTTACATCAATTGATAAAACTCGTCGTCGTTGTCGTCGTCCCGGCGCGTTTTTGTTTGCTCTAAGTCTCCTTTGGAAATCTCGCGCGCGTTTGTAAAGTTAAAATTTAAAGTCCGTTTGGATGGAAACGATCCTGCTTCCGGCATACCGCAAGTCAACCTCCTGCAGAAGCACACACGCGACGTAGCCTAGTTAATTTGTTTTGCTTATTTAAACATATATAGTGACTAGCTAGAATTTATTCTCTATCCAACAGCACGATACTGCTCCAAAAATATAGTGAACTGCGTTTTCGGTTTTCAACATTTTTTTTTTCGGATATTAGTTTTATTGTGGTAGATAAAAGATACCGATATTTTTCATTTTGTCTCAAAAGTTTTTCTGTACTTAAAAAAAATGTGTTTTCTGAAATGTCTTCTCCACTTACACGTGCAGTAAATTAGGTAGATTTTTATTTTCGATTTTCAAACAAGCTCAAGCTGCCCGCATAATTAGCCCATTCTCTTTATATTTGTTGTATTTGTATATAATATAGTGCCCTGAAAACGTTTATTTTTTCTGAAAAAAAACAACAAATAATTATAAAGTATTACGCATAAAATATTATTTAAATACTCTGTAATTAAACTAAGGTTTTTCTTGCCAGGCCTCGCTGTATTTAGCTCGTGTTTTTTAATATTATATGACATAACCATACCTCTATAATCTATATTATGTATTAATATAATATTTACGTTCGCTTGTATAATACAATTAAGTAGTTCGTCTGTAAAATAGCCGAATACCTAATTATTTCCATAATTACAGTAATCTTCGCTATTAATTATCACCCTTGCCAAGAAATTCGATCACCGCTTGTATAAACGGTCGCTGTATACGTGTATATTATATATTATTATGTCCTTCACACAATAAATCACTTCTTCGGCGATTTAAACGAAGGTATTAAAAATCAAGTACGACAAATGTAATAGTGGTACCTACATGCAGCAGTTGTAGTTGTGACGCTGTGGCCTTGACGAAGACATATATCGAATAGTACCAGCGGACCGACGGTGACTGAAAAGTTATCCTCTCTTGACAATGTAAACTAAGCTATTAAGAAAAAAGAGTTATAATAAGGGGCTTATGAAACCTGCATAAAAGAAACTTAAATTAATTTTAATATTCGAAAGAAACTTTTAAACCCTGCAGGGCGGTATTTATACGTGTCAGCACATGGGTTGATGCACGGAAAGACATTGTTCTTACCGAATCGTCCGAAAACTTTAATAACCCACCCATCCCGGATTATGCTCCTCGGGACACGATGAATGATGGCAATTTCAGCGAATTTGTCGGAGTTTTTGTTAAATATTAATGTGACGTCTCTCCGACCATATACAGTCGTCAATGTTTTACTTTCGATTTTAATATTTCATTTTTTCCCCAATATAACTACTGTACCTACTGTTTAATATAGTATATAATACTTCTTAAAATATAAGAATCGTAAAAGCATCTTTCGTTTACCCTTATAGTAAACGTGACATTTGCATGAATTGTGTAAAATCTTATGCAGTTGAACATTTAATCTTAAATATTTCTCTAAAAGCATTCCCAGTAATGTTCTCATATGTATATGGTTAATACCAAAAATGGAATATATTATAAAATCATCGTTTTACGGAACTTTGCATTTAGGATCAAGTTATGTAAATATAAAAATAATAGGTTTTCCATGTGTAGCTTTTGTTTAATGTAAAGGTTGTACTTATCTATATTTAAATGTCTCGTTCCATTGATATTTTTATCAAATAATATCTCACATAATGCGTTTCCTTTGATACAATATTCTGCTAATGCTAAAGCTATATTGTTTGTTCATACGTATAGTATTGTGTACACATATAATGGAGAATTGAAAATATTTACGTATATGATTTTAACGATTCCTTTCAAACGATCATATTATAGGTGATTAAAATAATATTACATACTTATATTAAGTCAAAATATTAAATTTTGAAATCGGATTTCGGATTTTGAAGATAATTGTTGAATCTATCGAGTATCGACATGAATAGAGCTATATGCCCTGGTTCTCTGTATATGACATTTCGTATATCCGAGCCGTGATATAGTTATGTAGATCCTTTCAGCGTCCGGTTACTATGTACTCAAAATTACTCGACTTATGCGCTTCGCAATGGATTTATATTCATTTATTCTATCCTAGAGAAATGCGGTAAATAATAGCTCGACAACCGGGGCCTCATCTCGTTCGCCCATCCCTTCCGGCGCCTAGCCCTTTGGCCGCAAAATTGAATTCGCCCGTTCGTTTGTCTGCGGTCCGCGAGATAGCCAAAGCCGGTGCGTGCGGCTGGCGTGAGGCTCGAGATCCGTCCGTCCCCTGATTTGCCCTTTTTGCAGACCGGTGTGTTTTAATAATGTGAAAAAATATTTCAGGTCAAACTCGACAAAACCGCCAACAACAAGCCGTCCCGGGTAATACACATACGCAACATACCCAACGAGGTCACCGAAGCAGAGGTCATACATCTGGGCATTCCGTTCGGAAAAGTTACTAACGTGCTCGTACTCAAAGGCAAAAATCAGGTAAGAACATATTAAATATATCATGCAGTATCGTCAGTACAATTATTATTAAATGCTCAATTTATAGTAATTTTTTTATAGCCATTCCATTGCTATAATATTATACATGCGTTAACATCGTGTACGGTGTTGGGGAGGAAATTATTTTACAGTAGTTTTTACTCTTATTTTATAATCTTGGGTTTTCGGTCGCACGACTTTGTCTTACTTCAGAGGCCGTCATAATGTTTATATAAGAGGATTAAACCATTGAGTTCTTACAGATTATACGATATGCGTCACAACTTTCTGAAGAGTTACAAACTTGTCATTGGTATAAAGTGTAATTTTTGTCGTTATGGTTATTTAGAGTTTAGAAGTTTTCAAACGTCGTAATTGGTTTTAATTTATTAAATATAATTTGCGAGAAAATTTTGTTATGCTAATTATACGGCCCTTTACTCTTCTGTAAAAAATAAAAAAGATCGTGAATTAATAATTAATAGTGACATCTTCTATAAAACGTGTATTTAATAATGCAATTCAATTAATAATTTGTTGCGTTTCACCCTCGAAATGCCTCGAATATATTTTTGTAATGACTGGCTTATTCGGACACTAAGTAAAAATAATACATAACAACTTCAAATAACATAAAATATTAGCTATGCGCTAAAACGTTTTGGTCGGCCAAAAGTTGAGGATATTGTATTATGCATGTGACGCTTTATGAATTCAGAACTCTCCAGTTTTGTGTCGTTTCTGTGTCATATGTGTACTACGCAGTAATAACGTTCCAGAGTTTTCGGACACGTTTTCTCTTGTATTTTTGCTCAAATTCAATTTCCTCTTTCTGCAGTAGTTGCTGCACCCGGGGTAGGTAGGTATAGTCGTCGCGTATAATACGTGCTTGTCGTGCATATACCGAAATTTAATGAAAGATTAACGACCCGCACGCGCACTTCTCACGGTATTGACATTCACGGTGTGTGGTGTGTAGTTGTACCCTTTTAAATTGATCACACCCCAGTGTATGTGCAGCAGCGTGTATATATAGGCGTTTTGTGAGTGGGTGGGGCGTGTGCGGGTGGCGGGTACATACTACTATAGTGTCACGGCATATCTACTCTCCGCCAAAGCTTCGACGGCAAATAATAACACAAATAATAATAATAATAATAATAATTACATTTTTTCGTGCGTTCGCGTGTGCATTTTTTCCCGATAGTGTTGTATATACCAGTATAGGTACTGCTCCAGCATATATATATATACCGTATGCGGTGGATTAGGGGGGAAGGGTGACAAGATAAATGCGAGATTGTAGGAAATCACGATATTTCACGCCCTTCTATTTTGCCTATACATATAGGTTACCACTGACGCCACACCGCCGCCGTCCGTCCAAACGTTTATTCTCGACGTTCGTTTCTTTTTTTATATATATTTTTACTTCGACCCTGATGGATCACAAAGAACACACGTATATATACGCGCACGATGCATGGGTAAATAGGAGTATTGTACCGGAAGTGCAGGAGGCGAATAATAAAAGAAACGAAAAAATAAATAATAAAAAAAAACCCTTGTTTCGACAGTCTTTATTTTCCACGGCCGGGCGAGACCGGCCCAGTCGACCGGAATAATATAACTTTCTAGGCTGTAAATCCTCCTCGGCGGCGGCGTGCTCTCGACGTCTGACGTATCGAGGAAAAGCGTATATAGTTTTCCCTCGAGTGCGCCTACATCTATAATACGCGTATATATGCGCGTCGTATGTTTATACTCGGGCGCCGCTTGTTTGCAGTCGGCAATAACAAAAAAAAAAAAAAAAATAGAGAAAAAATTTGTCAAGAAATGCCTCGGGGTGCCTTTCGTTCGTGCAACATGTATTTCATGCATATATACCTGTATAATGTGTATGGTATGTGTGTGTTATATTTGACACGATATTTGTTGCATCTGTTGTCTATATAGGATCTTACGGTGCAGTCATGTGAACTTCGTAGTGTAAATTGTGATGTGTGTGTGCTTATGCGTCAAATAAAAATCTATAAAGTTGAATATAAGTGTATAACGTATATTATGGTATTCTTTGTTGTCGCGATATACAACAACTATAGATATTATCGTACGAGATTTAACGCTTCGATTGGTATCATCGTTTGGCTCTAACCGGTGAGTAATAAAATAATAACGTCTGATACAATATATTAATAACTATCGCCGTGTATACTTTAAATATTTGTCGGATCGATTAATAAATTATCCATTAACTACGATTTTCGACGAGTTATTCGATCATTTATTCTGCAGTCATATGTGGCCTTTTGAGGGTGTAATATACACGCACACATAATTATATATATATATATATTATAATGCATTATTGCAGCGAAATAATTACAATTATCTTTACCACTGCCGGCAGCCGTACGCGCGTCTGGGATCCATTGTGTTGGTGCTCTCGAGAAACTTTAGAGTAAACCGAATGGTGCTCACCGGTATAATCATTTTAAAATACTCCTCAAGCTCGAGCTAAGAAACCCTATATAATGTACAGGTGCTTAGGTGTATATAATAGGCGCGCACACATTATTCAATTAATTATGTAATAATAATAATTTATTTGTCAAATATTTTAATCAAATTTATTTTTCCACTGCTGCTCACAAGCTTTTCTATGCTCGAACAAATTTTACACGTCATAATAATATATTATTTACATTTTGAGTGTTGGACAAGTGAGTTCATATAGTACCTACACTCTTATATTATATATATATATATATATATTAGTATATATACATGTAGGTAATAGTAAGTTTATCAATATATTATTAACCTGTTAACGAGGTCCATGCGAAACGCTAAAAAATGCTGTCGCCGGTCAAAGTTTAATTCCATTAATATCTCGATGAATGACAAGCTATTTCCGTCCCTGCCGTTTCTCTACGATGTCGGATGTACATTATATATTATAAATATATTTATTTATCGATGGTGGTAAATAACGAAAAAGGATAAATCCAAATAAAGTTCATTTATAGACGTTATCGATTTGTGCACATGGTTGTGTAAACGTTTTGTCCGTTAAGAGCGATGAAAAGGAAAGTGGAAGTAGGCGGTGGCGATGGCTTTGCTAACGATGTCTTCTCAGCTGGGTTTCTCGTTAAAGGATTCCTGATATATATATATATATATATATATATGTGTGTGTGTTATAAACGCATTGAAGTAATTCTCTGGAAAGACATCTTGCGGAGGATGAAAAAAAGAAAATTTAAACCATCGCTGCTGTGAATTATTTACTCAACAGCGTGTAATCGAATATTTGAAAATTTTAGAGCAACATTGCTATAATATACGAGTTCATATTAATACCTTATATAGTATAGTTAGACTTATTTGAATTTTTTTCAAAATATTGTTGTACATAGGTATATTATTATATAAAATATGAAATACACCAGTTTGGTTAACACACTTGTTATTTGAGTACCCATAATATGTTACATGATAATATACTCGTGTATAAGTGTCGAATGCAATAACAATATTGTGTAGAATTCGCGTGCTGCTTATGTGCACATAATGACGACTATAGCTGCGGCCTGCAGAGTGTTTTGAATGTCTGCAAACGCTTGCAAAGTCTCGCAAAGTAATTTTGGTTTTTGTACGTCATTACGACGTAAAGTACGTGCGTACCAGCTACTACAAAACTATTCAACCATATTTCCCAACAACCGTAAATATTATATCCTAAGTTTGACGGTCATGAGAGGCAACCACAGTCATTCATTGTTGAGCAGCGCGTGTACAGAATAGTGCGTAGATACCTTATACGAAAAAAAAAATTGTTTAAAGATACTTCGACGCGCCTTCATTATTGGAAAATGTTCGTGAACTATGGCACTATGCAGAATATCTGTAATAATGATAACACTTCGCACGTAAACTTATTGTTAAGTATAGATAGTGTGTATTCGTTTGACTGCAGTGAATACTTGTCATTAATAATGTGCGATAATTTATTGTAATTTTCAAATCATTCTAATATTCAACATAAATTAAAACCTAATACCTTACTGAAATTTTTCAAATATTTATTTTATTGTAAATACCGTAACAAATATTAATTTACTAATTTACAAGCGATTCAATTTAAAGTTTAGTTATTGAATTATTTCACAACATTATAACAGTATACATATATAATATATATGTGAGTATATTTAACAGCAGTATCGATACTTGTAGCTGCAGGTATTATATAGGAATAATATTGCAATATTACAATCCTCTCGAACAAATACTAAAAGCTTAGGTATATCTAAAACGTCTGCCCACTGCAATTTCTTATTTTAACACAGCTTCAAATAGCGAAACAAAAACTGTACATGTATTGTCAAAAAAATAATTCATAATATCACGAAAATGGACTAAGATAATAATAGTGTTTGTCGTTTGACGAATCGCCCGGTATATATACCTACATTAATATGTAAATGTGTATGTGTGTGTTTGCATACACAGTGGGAGGTTAGTTATTTGTAAAATATTTTATAATACGTCTTTTCGGTAGTTTTGCGAAAACGTTTTACGACTGCTTTTTTTTTTTTTTGTTTAGTGCTTTTTGTCGGTGTACGGATGGCGCGCGGGTAACGCATGTCAAATTAACCTTTCCATCCGGGGAGAGAGACTATACCACGCTTACCTACCTTTATAATACTTTGTGCACACACACACATACACGAGTGTTTATATATATTATATAAACAATATGTATGTGCAGTAGGTATATATAGCGTTCCTGACGGACGGAATCCAATTTAATATTATTTTGACGGTGGTTTTTTTTTTCCAGTATCGTTTATTTATTTATATTCTTTTCTCCTTATCATTAGTGTTATACCGTCCGGCGGTTGACAACCGCGCGGCGGTAAAGCGTATTACCGCGGAACGGTCGAATGGAAAAAGTTTAGAATTTTGCTGCGAGCGACGACGACGACGACGATGAAATAAGGAGGGATAGTATTTTCAATTTCGCGTTCACAATGGAGATCGTTTTTCGCGCCGCGGGCCACTTACGAACCGCATGTCGAGTCCCTGTCGCTGCCGCCCGCGTCACGGTCATTGTACGTATACCTCGTTCGAGGGAAAACTGCACGTCCACGTCGTGCGGGTTCGAGGGTCGTCTAGGGGTGGTGGTCAAGAGTGAGAGAGAGGTTGGGTGGGTGGGTAAGGGGTAGCGGACGCGCTCGCCGGATTCCGTTCCGTCGCCTATTGTGCGTGCTAAGTGGAGTGGCGACGTCCCGCCGTCGTTTAAGGCGATTGGAAAATTTGTCAGACCAAACGCTTTTCTATACATATTACACTCTTCATTGTATGTATCTGTCGGGCTGATGGTGACGGTGAGTATGTGAGAGACTAAATGCGTTAGAATCTTCTTGTCAACATTATTTTTTCTCGCCGCCGAGTTTCTTATCTCGCGGCCGATTAGTTTTACCGCCGTCCAGATGTATAATATATATATTATATATAAACGAGATAGCACCGAAATCCACTGTGTATACGAATAGCTGACTGTCTATTATGTGCATTCGCCCATCACGCATGGTGTCGTGAAAATGGCTTGGAAATGGGTTTTATGATGGTCCAAGAGTTTCGGATTTGTGCGTTTTGGATTTTTTCCCGCGTTTTCACCTGCCGAATATATATATATATATATATATACGTCATAAAAAAAAACAAATTTTAGTGGAAACGATGATAGGAACAATAGATTACAGTGAACTGGGCATGTTTGGCGTAGCAGGCAGGTACCCATAAGTGCACTTATACGCATAGTACTAGAAGAAAATCCTATTGGAAAATGCCCGCTAGGAAGACCACTTTGAGTTGGGAAGCATTGGGATTAGGTCTAGATTGGAGAACACAAGCATCGGGGATTGGGATAACTGGATGCAAGGTTATTTTTCGGGATGGTCCTAACTCCTAGAGGTCGATTTTTCGAAGAAGAATATGTATATACAACCAACTTAGCTGGCCCCTATGTTCATTCGTCCCGTAAATACTATATACATATATATATATGTGTGTTTGTGAGTATATGTATGCGTGTGTGATGACTTTAACAAGTGGAATATTTTTCTACGAAAAACAACGGTAGAATATATGGAACTTTCTTCTTTTACCCGTGTAAACACAATGCTTTTCAGCACAATAGCTATTTCAGGGGTTTTTTTCAAGTTTTTTTCACCACTCAGAACTTTATATACCTATATGTGTATTATATGACGCTGTTATAATACTTGTATGGCTGCAGTGGTAAAAACCCTCGTCCTCATATCACTCATTTGTATGCGCATTTATAATGCATTGACGAGCTGATGACGTGATTTGCTAATTAAAACGTATCTCGGTTTCAGTGCAGGTTATACGGTAAATATTCAAAATCCGTCAAGTATTTTTTTATCCACATCTTTTGACTCGATCGAGTGCTTGCGAAGTAGTTATTATATATATATCTTAACCCACCACGTGCTCGAATAGTTGTTTCGGATGCTTTATTATATAGTTTAGTGTGAAATCATTTTGAGAAAAAGAGCGAAATAGGTTTTTGCAAAACTGATTGGCAACGCCGTTGCCGCCGACATCGTGTGTGCGTGCCTCCGGGCCAAACGTAAGAAATTCGATTAAATCCCTCTGCGTTCGTCTCCCTCCACCTCGTCCTCTCCGAACGTTTCACCTTTTAGCAACCCCCGCCGACAATGAAGGGGTGGTGTAAAACGGTCGGTGCAAGTAGTGGTTGGGTGGGTGGGTGAGTGAGGGGACATCCCTAATTGTGTTTGACATAATTAATGTGCGCGCGACAGGTACGTAAACAAAACCACTCTACCCCCGGCTAGTTCGTACTTGTACGTACAAATACACACTCACACATGTATCTGTGTGTGAGTGGAGCCCCAGCACCCTCTAGTCGTATAGTCGCTGTAAATTCGAGCGAGTGCCCGTATGTGAAATAATAATTGAAAGCGAAAACATTCGCGTATGTATACGGAAACCAAACACTGTCGAACTCTGAAAATACTATATAACAACGTTGTCGTAGTGTGTTGTGTGTGCACACACACGTTATCGTTTGCAATTTAACCGGCCAAATGAACCGTGTGCGAGCACGTGTGTGTCGGTATGTATAAATATACATAATATATTATTATGTTTGTAGTGTGCTGCAGTTGTAGTAGTCGCACCCTTTGTCACCGTCGCCGGGCGCGGAATAATATACGGCGGCCGCTCGGAATAGAGAGGTACACCTACGTATATTATTATTATTATTATTATTATCATTATTATACTTGTACGAACAATATATTATGTGTGGTAGGTTGACGTAATTATATATTATATTATGTATCGTAACAATTCAATTACGACGACGATATATATATATATGACGCAAACTCCGCGCGCCGCTTTCTCGCCGTCGCGCGGTATGCGCAGGCAGGGGTAGTTTAGTGAGAAATTTACGATATTTCGCAACGATAATATTACTATAACATATAGTACGTAGGTAGAAATACAGACTTGACGTCGTGATGTATATGACGTGTATCGATCACATCGAAGACATGCTATTAAACGTATTGGAGCGCCATCATGCATACCGCGAGCGATCGCTTTGACGAGGTCGTAGCAGCTATATACAATGTAATAATATGTTCATATAAGTACCGCGGCACACGCCAAACAATGCGTCTGTTGTATATATATATGACCCAGTCCTGGTATAATAATAATCATAATAATTCGTTCGACGTTCGTAATAACCATATATATATATGTATACCAACGTTGTACAGAAATAAGGGACGGCGGCGACCGCGATGAGTAGTGTTTCATATATATTATTAATATATTCGAGGTATAACATAATAATATAGGTGGGTATACACATGGGGGCGCGCCGTTGACAAGGCGGTGATGGCTGTCAAAATTTGACTTTGATTTTCAGCAAACAACACGCATGCATAATGGGAGGGGTGGCCCATATCGCGTAGCTATAAATATATAGACACATGCTTCGCAAGTGCATATATTAATATAATATATAATATGGCTTGAATAAACCCTGCCTGTACCCCGGTAGTGGTTACCTACCAGTGCTATGTATCGATACCACCTACGTGGTATTACTATACGACGAGTGGTGACGGACGAGCTTCAAATATACGCTGTCTTGTCATCGCGGGCACTGCGATATTATAATACCATTATTATTATATATTTGAAAAACATTCCTATTGTGACGTGTGTGAAGTTTGCCCGGCACCAATAACGTTTAAATTATAGAGGTTACGTTATTCATTTTTCTCTATCTCTCTCTCTCTCTCTTTAAATATTTATAGTCCGAATAATGGTGTTTTTTCCCTTTCAATGTTTCCCCTCCGATACACGCGCACTCACACGTGTGCGTGCGTAAGCTCTCTTTTATTTTACGATTGTTTCTTCTTCGGTTTTTATTTTATTTATTTTCACGCCACCGCGCCACACGCGCAACAGTGGCAAAACTTACCCTTCGTCTCGTTTCTATATTCCGAACGAAACCTCACCGTCAACAGGTACGGGGGGGGGGGTGGCTTTGACGACGACGACGGTGGTTATAATCATCGATCGTCTTTGGCAACAGTTTGTCGATTGTTGCTTTCGCGGGTCGTCGTCGTATGCACTCGTGTATTATGTAAAATATCACAATATATAATGGCGTGCCTTGATAACAATAATAATAATAAACAATATTAAATTATAGGTAACGCGATGAGATTTTTTAAAATTTTTCCCTATATATCGGTTTATAATGACAATTATTTCTCATCAGACGTAA
>WHPZ01583087.1:0-14557 GCA_016617965.1 Macrosiphum rosae | reverse complement strand
AATATACCTTACTTTCAAATAAATGGATTTAAAATTTCCAAATAATTTTGTTTTGCGTTATTTTTCGTTTAATGATATTCTATAAATTACGTTTTGCGATATTTTTTGTTTAATGATATATTACATATATTGTTATTCGTTATGCTTTGTTTTGTGGTATTTAATTATTTTTGATTATCACTTTTCGTTATAATTACGTTTACAAATTTCAATCATTATTTGTCAAATATAACGTTATAATCATAACGTTTTTAAGCCCTGGACTAGTAAAACGTTTATGTTTACAGTTTTTACAGACGCAACAACTGTCATTTTTTAGACACTGTGGTGAAAAAAATATTATCAGTTATCAATAACCATATTATTTATATTAAATAGACATCAGATATAATGTTAAAAGTATTATTATTATTTTCAAATTTTAATTTTGTCTATGTATTTTTGATAATATCTTAATATGCGTCTTCATTGTTTTCCTGTACAAACACAATAAGATTTATTTTGCTTACTTTTGACCACCCAAAGTACCAATTAAATCAAGTTTGATGCCAGAAACCACCCTTAATTTTAAAGATTGATTTGAGCAATTTTTTTTATCCAAAATATAAACATAGGCCCGTAAACATAGCCTATACAATGTTTACTGTTTAGTATACATGATTACCTAATATTTAATTTTAAATTAGTAATATAATATTTTGTGGTTTAAAATGTCAAGTAAGTAAGTGAGTACCTAAGTCCAGAAAGGAGAAATGATTATAGGTTAGTACCTATATTAGGACCAGATTATATTATAAATGTTGTAGCGTAATCCTAAACCATGCGGTCACTGACTCGTTCTCTGATAAAATCCTTCTAGGTGACTGCCGGTCACGTATATTTATTTCATCTTCGTGACGCGTCTTCTTTGGCCATTGTATATTTTCAATATTTTCTTAACGTCAAAAATGTTTATTACGCGTACAACGCACAGTGGAATATTTTAAAAGAATAAATAACTCATGCCATATCATAATAACATATTATAATATTTGGATGTTAACATAAGATGATTAGGATTTTAATTTCAAACATGATTTTTAGGAAATGTGCACATAATATGCTTATATTTTAATGTGTTTCATATGGTGAAATGTAATAATTTTATATGCACAAAGCACGGGGTAATTTAATTTAAAAAAAAAAAACAAAAACTTTAGTATAAATACATATTTATACGAGATTTTGATACGGTACATCTTTATAAATCTGCTACACTTAAATACAAAAGAAAAGAATATTAACAACAGCTACAATAGTTGCTGACTGCTGTACTCACCAATTACACGCTTATTATTATCCATATCTTTTGTTTGCAGCCGCTTAAACGATGACTTTAAGCTGTTTGATAATTTAATTAATAATAATATAAAGAAAAGTAAAACTGTAATTATAAATTATTACTGGTTGCCTTTGATGGTGTTTTTAACGCATGAATAAACTGAAGTCAAACCAAATCATATGCTCGAAATCATCATATTATATAATAATAAGTACCTAATAACTTAAAATAATATTAAATTACGCTCTTATGAATCCTATGTCTGTTATGTAAAGCAATGACCATAAAATTCCAATATCTTGTATGATATAATAAAAACAAATTTAATTTAAAACTATTTTTTTTTTTACTTTTAGGGCAACAGCAACAGTTCCACGCCTTTGCTTTTGGCCAAAGACCGTTCTTATCGACGCACTTCGCTAATCCATTAGATCCACTGCACAGGACTGCCGATCCACTTGCTTTCCGCATGCCAGCCATGGCAAACTGTCAAAGTGAGTTCGTACACGTAATACTATAATCACTATGACACAAATTATGCCATAATAACGGTAATCCGTGTTTTTATTTTTTATTTTTGGGGGAGTTTATTTAAAACTATCTAACTAATAACTGCAGGTACAACAAGGGGTGGTTTACTGGTGTGTATCTGTGCACGAGGGTCGATTCCCATGGGTATATAATGTTCCTTTGAAACGATAACAAACGACTACAAAATAAAGTAATATCATATTACGCGTGGATGTATCTTCTCGATCTTGTTTAAGTATCATCGCATTAGGTTTAAATAATATCTGCTTCGATGACATAAACCCCCTGGTGTACCTAATGAAAGCGTAGTAATAATAAAACTCGTATATCATAAAATGTATTTCAGAGCTATAAGTTACGACACGGTTTTTACGAGGTTTAAAGATAGGACACCAATAATTTTAATAATAAGACGCGTGTAACATTGCTATTGCTTTCAACAATGCATTATAAATTTTGCAGTTAATTTCCCTATTTTGTTTTTATGATTTTCATTATATTTTTGTTTGCTGCTGCAGCGAGTTGTTGTAATATTGTAATAAAGGTTTAGATAAAAAAATGAATTTCACCAACATAATATTCTTTCAGTTGCGTTTGTATAAATCAATACGGTTGTAATATTGGTTATGTGAAAACGATAAATACGAAATACCTTCAAGACGAAAAAATGTGTTTTCTCCGAAGTCATGTGTTCGAAGTCTCTCTATATAACTCGGTTATCTGGAACATGTTTTTTTTTTGTATTATATTCAAACGCATGTGTTAGTCGTAAATCGTACCACTAGTTCATTACCACGCGCGATGTCGAAATGCGTTTGATAAACCGTGTATACCTAACTAGGTACCATACCATGTTGTATCAATACTAGTTGTGACTCACGAGGAGTACAGAATAAGACTTAGGAAATATGTGGCCTATTGGCTTTATCTATAATATAGATTTTATATATACATAAAATAACTTGTCCTGAACATAGATAATTTATCTATATTTTATTTATTTTATCTAATTTATTATCTATGGTCCTGACTGACTGACTGATTCATCATTGCCTAGCTGGAACCGCCAGTAGTTTAATTTTATGACCCACTAAGAAAGGATATTCCAAAAACTCTCATTTTTAAGAGAAAGAGGAAGAAATTGAATTTTTTTTTTATAATATAAATTGTTTACAGTTGGCTGCAAATTATATAATAGTAATATTAGAAATTAGTATTTTTTTTTTTGTACATAAATGGTTGCCATTGGTTACTCGACAGATGAGGTAAGACCATGAATCAAAATTATTGTTTACATGGCCTCCAATTAAGGAAACTATAATATATTTAACCAAATGTATGTTTGCAGCTTATAAACACTCATACACTAATCGATTGTTTTTGATGAAAATCTCAGAGACTGTGTTTAGAGATATCAGAAAAGTTTTTGAAATTAGTTAAAACTTAACTTCCTTAAAAAATATACCAAATCCAATCCACAACTTGTTGTTGTGTCCGTCTAGGTCGAATTATTTCACAAAGCTAGGTATACGCTGATGCGGATTTATACCCGTGGGCTGAGGTACACTCAAACAGAGATACACCTGTATATAGCGTATAAAGCAGTGCTCAAGTTGGTGGGGGGGCAGGGGGATGGAGCTCCCCTACTATTTTTTTTTGCGTACCCCTACTATTTTTTGTATGGTCTGTGTTGAATAATTGCGCCCTTGGAACGCAGTTTTTAAATCGTTAGTTTGAAATCCTCTACTTAATTTTTCCCAATTCGGAGCGCTGGTATATAGTATATCCTTATAGGATTTTCTGCAAAAAAAAACTGCACATGAGCGAAGCTGGGTTATTCAGCTAGTATTGTACTATTGTATATTATGATATACATTGGTAAAACGGTGTCGTAGTTGCAATTTATTCCTACACCGCATAAATGACAACAATGACATACCGATGGACAAACGATAATAATATAACATTGCGTGTAATACATTTATAATATTGTAACAGTGTCATGAAAAGTATGAAAAACATATTACTTACTACATTTCGGTCGTTTAGCTAACGCGGAACGGACGGTAAATGATGATAACCATGATAATTATTATATCGTCGCATTTGCTCATAATATAGCTATACCGAGGCGATTCACCACCACAGGGCGTATGTTGTAGTATATTTATCATTATTTCGACCGGGTGGCGGCCAACGTGCGGTCGGGTATATTCTATTATGTATATCATTATTATTATATCTTTCGTTTATACGCACTCGATATCATCAATTCACGAGCACAATCCATTCGGTCTCGAGTCGCGGTTAATGATCACGAAACGGATTTGGACATCCTGTAGCTCGGTGTATCACGGTGTTAGGGCCTAAACGATTTTAGCACCGTCCCGGACAACCATACACATTCATATTAATGGATTATTGTACTGCAATCTCGTTTCTCAGCCCATTCATCATCTCGCGCGCGTGACTCGACTGCATACGATAGCGGCGGGGAATGGGGACGGCGATTGTGTGGTCGTGGTGCGGTGAGGGGAGGGCGAGGATTTGTGTGGGTGTGTGGCAGAGGCGTGGTACAACACTTATTACAATAATGATCGATAGCTTAACAATAACGATCCATATAGGTACCTTTAAGTATACTTAGTATCAGTATATGTACATAGTATAATTTATACAGTATAGGTAATAATGATATTATTAGTTATGAAAATATGAAGCGTGCGTATATTATAGTATTTATACATTTAATACTTTAATCAATATTAATATTATGACCACAATGCAATACATTTTACATCGATGTTGTGGTTGTTGACAGACATGGGCCAGTTCGCGCCCCATCACTCGTGGGGATACTCTCATTCAACAGCGTACTCGACGTGGCCAGGCGGGGGCGGATGCACGAACTTCACGCCGCCCGCGCTCGCCACCGGATTCACCGGCTCCGTCGCCGCGTCCGAGCTTCACACCTCCCTGTCGGCCGGACACCAACACGACTTGTTCACGACGTGCACAGTCAACGCGCAGACGACGGCTGCCGGTAAGTGCCTAATAATATCATTCTTACATAAGAACCTTTTCAAAATACCTACACGTAGGTACGTTACCGGCCCGGTTCTCCTAATTTGAATTATGCGATTTTTCGTCTGTCCTAATATTAATTTATAACTCACAAGTGAATTCGCATCGAAATTCACCACATCTCGTGCGTGCATGCTGCAGTGGGGGACGTGGGTTATGGGTAAGGCGGTAATGTGAAAACGTTGTTTGAATCCCCGACATGATCTGAAATGATTTAGCTAAAGTCACTTAAAGATTTAATTTCTCCCGAAACATCTTTATACCTATCAACATTTCAGACAAACGTGTGGTGATTTCGTTTTCGTTTCATCTTGTACATGCATAATAATAAGTTGGTATCTGGTTAATGTAATTTGTAACCCCTATTCGTATACAATATTGAACCTATAAAGATCAATATGGTGGTAATGGCGGACTGAATGAAATATTAATTTGAGTTGGTTACCTTCAAGATTTTTAAGTTACTATAGCTGATAATATTGGTAACAAAAAATAAATACACTAATAAGTTTAAAATTAATATGGGGAGAAATATTGAATTAATTAGCTTACTAAAAAAATTTAATTTTATAAATTTTGAATTAATTGCCACATGGGTCACATATTATGATAGTTGTGCAACTTGAACTATAGCTTAGTCTTTAAACAATATTAATAATAATAATCAAACTAAGAGCGACTCGCGTATTATTGTTTTTGTTTCCTGTACAAAGTGATGCCATCGTTTGCGGACACGACCTTGCCGACCGCCAACGGACCGGGTGACCTAGAGCACCAGCTGCTGCTGTCATCGTCGACGTCCAACTGTCACCAGCAACACGACCGGACCGGGTTCCCGACGGTCAGGGGTTACCACCAACAGCAGTCGACCGTTAACGATCAGTCGATGCCCCCGCCGGCGCCGGACTTGCATCCGACAACTTCGTCGGGTCCCAGGTCGACCGATTCGTCGGCGCCCGACTCGCCAACCGGGCCCGGTGGGTCCACGGACGACATGATGGCCATCGGCCACGCGCACGGTTACGATCAGTTGGGTGGTGGCGGTGGAGGTTACCACAGCGGCGGTCACCCGGCGACGGGCATGCAGTTACCGGCGTCGTTGCAACTCTACTCGCAGCTGTACCACGCGTCCGCGGCCGGAAACATGACCAGACACCATCACCACCACCACCACTACCACCAACCCGGTGACGAAGAAGGCGGTGGCGGTGGCGTCGGTGTCGACGACGATCATTTGCAGGTCAGCGGCGCAACACAGAGGCCCACTCAACAGGCCGTGGCTGCGACCGACCACGGGGCCGTCTGGAGACCTTATTGAGTGGGTAGAAATGACATGATAATATGACGGCCGTCTGCGGATCTGCTTAGCCTATATATGTATGCCTTCCTAAACTATTATTTTTATTACGATGTGTTTTAATATTATTATAATATCAGACGAAACTATTTAGATTAAAAATAAAATAAAATAACTCGTAATATTATAATATAATAATTATTGTATACGACTAAGACTATTCCTAGATCAATAGATCATAATATTATTATTATTATTATTATTATTAAACCTACTACCTATAATTTATTATAATATAGGAATATATTGTAATACGATGTATATAAACCTTGTGATTCACGTAATATAATAATATATGTATATTATAATGTAATAATATACGATGTGCAATATTAAACGATATTCTAATAATATATTTTATGATCTTCTCGATATACACAACTACATAATAATACGACTATAACAATATATCTGTGTTGTATATTATTGTCGTGCTATATAATATTTTTGACGGCGGTGCACGCGGTCTCGCGTTTCGTTTTTCATCAGCTCACGATAGACGGTTGGAAATCTCTCGGCGGCAGAACATTATAATGTTATGCGACGACGACGACGACGACGACGACGAGCGAAAACGGAGACGGAGAGAGGCAGACGGAGGCAGACGCTGCGCAGTGTGTATATATAATAATAATAATAATAATATAGTTCTCGCATATCGAAAACCGCCGAGCGGCGCGCAAATGAACTTTTGGCGGCCGTAATAAGACGGGCCCGTGAGCGGGCGGAGACGGGTTGTAAGTACACGGACCCGCGTGTAGATTCCACAGTCATGTATTATTCATTACGGTGGGCCGCCACACGCGCGCCGCGCCGCACATATTGTATAATATTATACGCGAGAAGATTGTTCCGCCGCCGCGGCGGGTTGTAAGTAACCTACAGCTCCGAGCCGCCGGGGAATATAATGTTATAACTATACACGGACACGGGGAGTTATGACGAGCGGAATTCATTATCTTACTTGCGGCGAGGCGGGCGCGGGCAAAGGAATTCATAACTCCCGCGACTTTCCCCGCGAGACCAATTGGCGGCGCGGCGCGTACACGTACGCGCGCGAGCCCGCCGACGGTGTATTATACGCCTCGTATTGTTATTATTATTATTATTATTATATATATACGTACGCGTAATAATAATATTAAGCGCGATGCCCTTTTGTTTTAATTCGAAAGTCTCATCTCGTATTCACCAGCCGCCGCGCCGCCCGGAAGCCGTTAATTATAATATCCCTCGCTCGACCAGAACGCGCGCGCGAGCGCATTCTAACCCGAATTGTATAGTTGGGGACTACCCGCGCGATATGCATAATAACATTTAAGGCCAGGTCGTAAATGCCCTAAAGACGAATTGTGAAAAATGTACTGAAAAATACCACCAAAATCCATTTCCGACGCACTATTATGACCCACTTAAAAAACTACCAAAGATTTCTGACAACAGGTGCGAGAGTAAGACGATGGTTCAACATTCGTCGATTTCTACATTTCTTTATCTTAGCTAAACTATAAATAATACAACATAAAAATTCCGAATTTAGGCAACGGCACTACGCTTAATAATAATAATACTCGAAATAAATTGCGATCTCGATGTAACTTTTAAAGCGAGTATACTTCAAGAAAACAATTTCACACTAAAAGCTTGTATCTATAGGATGTGTTAATAATATGCACCAAAAGTTAAAATTGCTACGTATTGTTTACGCGTCATGCATGGATGTTATAAAACGAACATAAGATGTAACCAAAAGTTGATGTCTTGTAAGTACCGTGGTATAGATTTCAGTGTCTGGTTGTACAAGGGAGTCCAGCACTTTTTGTGATTTCCACTTTACCTCCCGGCACTATGATGATTTCCATTTTACTGCCCGCTGGACGGAAAAAGGTCGCTTTCCAACGTCTCTACCGTCATCAAAAACTTTTGATGCAGGCATGACAATGGATTTCTATTAGATCTTAAAGAGGATAGTTTACTGTGTTTTTTTTTATTGAGCTAAAGCTCGGTAACTATGGCCATTAGCTGTTTTTTGTGTTGTTTGTAGGGGGAAGGAACGGTTGGAACGGTTTATTGAAACACGTGTGTTTTTAGGTTTAGCAGAATTTCAAATTGGGCACTTGTAGGTTTTCTGCCATGCCCGGTTGGGGGATGGCGGCCTTACTCTCCAGACTGCTGCCTGCCCAAAGAGAGGAGCCGCTCGTGGTCGAGATTCGAACCGGCGATGGTACTCGTCGGAACTGACGCTGTATAGTCCGGTCGGCCACTCAGTTCCCCGTATTGCGTTTTGTTTCAAATAATAGGTACATATTATCATATAAAAGAAGATATTACGAAGAAAAACTAAAATACAAATTTTATTAATAGGCCTTGCCTGTTTTTTAATTATCTGACGAAATGGCAATTATTTCGGTCGAGAGTACCTAATATTACATAGGTAGGTGTATTATAATATATATATAATTTCCGTGTGTCCACGAAAACAGGGTACACTGTATAATTAAATTACCCATATTACTCAGTACCCTATACATATTTTTGAATTCTGTTTGCGGGACATGAAACTAGAATATTATATGGATCATCAATCTCCCGCAGACAGAATTCTGAAATGCGTATACCAAGTAATGTAGTCAACTGAGTTATGTAGTGTACCCAGGTACTATTCCAATATGATGGTTACAACATTAAAATTATAATAATTATTATTATTTACGTTCAACAGTTTGTGAAAAAGGCTAGTTTTGGTAGGTTTTATTGGTTTAAAAACACGATACTAAAGTACAAAAATCACTTGTGCTGTCACACCGACACGGTCTTGCGAGTTTCCCGGCCACAGCGGGACTGCGAGGTTGAGTTGTACAAGGTTAGGTATACCCGCGAAAAATCCTAGGAATGACGACAACGTCGTAAAATAACGGTTTATTTGTAATAATGTATGAAACGCAAAAACGGTTGAATAATCCGCTAAAACTTTGAATTCCGTTCTCAAGTTCACAACGACGAGGGTAACTTTCAAATACTACGTGAACGCGAACGTATATTATGAACTTATTCTTTCCAAACACTGGATGAGCGTCGTATAATACGTCATAATATATTATTAAAGTATTGCGCCATCGTCTCTACGCGCACTTTTCGTATATTATATTATAACTCTCGGCCGCTGCTTGTTTGCGATTTATATACATATTATTAGGGACACCGTAGAAAACTTTCGTTTTATATACACAATATTGTACGCCCTCGAAAATACCACACGCCGGAAACAACGTAAAAACCACCCCGAGAACATATTATCGCGCGAGTATATTAAAACGCGTGTGTGTGGGTTTTCTTTTGTATATAGGTATCTAATATTATATTATGATATGTGATATATATATATATACGCTTTTAAGTAAGTTTTCGACTAACCTCCCCACCCCACACCGGATGCTCGGTCGTCGTATGCGCAGCATATAATAATATATTATACATATATTATTCATATTGGTCGGAGGTAAGTAAATTTTTACCGGTTACCGGAGTCTTATATATATTGCATAAGACGTAGGTATATAATAGAGTGTTCAACTTACGTGTACACGAAAATATTAGACTAGGTGTACAAAGAGATGCACCAATCATGCTCACACCTATTTTTTATTCAATAAAGCAGTTAAATCTGATTTTAGGAATTTTTCAATATATACCTACCTACTCAAATTGTTAAGCTATTGAGATTTTTTACACTACTATTAAGGCGTGTCCTGTACAGATATAATAACGTCGATTATTTAAATTAAAACCCCCTTTTAGATACTATAAATTATTCTTTAGTACAATTGATCATATATCAGATATCTGAACATTTTAAGGTACCGAAAACGAAATTCCAACGTGTAGTTTTTGAGTTATTTAACTTTGTATATACTGTTAGGTCACTTAGGTCTAATAATAATAGTTCCATGATAATGAGTTTGGAAGAATAGAGGCTATAGTTTTCAAAATCTTAGTAATTAATGCTAGTCAATCAACTTTCATAATTCGTAAAAATGGTTCAAGCACCTGTGATAAATATTAAATACTAGATTCAATATTACATCTATTTTGAAAAAAAAATTATGCAAGTAGATACCTAATTACTAAATAATTTACAGTAAAAAATGTGAAAAACAATTCTCATTTGAAAAACGAAATTCACAGGACACTTTATAGGTAGTGCAAAATATCCTATGAATTTGAAATTATGATAATAATTGAGTTTATTTAAAAGTTCCAAAAATCAGAATTTGAATTATTGTATTAGGTTTTAAAGGAAAAACTGGGAATCGTTTCGTGTGATATAGTTTTAAACAACAAATTATAGCTGACATGCAGAACGTAAAGTATCAAAACTTGGACAAAAAAATTGAATAGAACACTATGCACCGAAAAAAATTATTTTCACTTGACTTCCCAATGATACTGGTGTCTGTTAGCTGCGAAAAAGAGAGACGAGGTCTGCGCGTTTGACATGCTTGAACTATATACCCTCTTCAGATACTTCCATTAAATATCAGTGTGCGATTTGGATTAAGTCGCTCTATTTATTTACAGAGAAATACCAACTTGTGTCTAAAAAGTAGAAACTATAACGGATGTATTATTATATTAAATATATTTAAATGTGTACATATAGTAATATAATATTATAATAATTATCTAATTGATTACACAAATTATTGATACTTGCTAATTGATAGGACTCAACTCACCTGATGCTTCAAAAATGCTCAATTATTATAGCAATTTGGAAATATGGTTTACATCAAATAAGAATTTGAATAGAAAATGATTTTAAGATGTACCTATAGTCTTATATACCTAGCAAAATTAATGTGCTATACGATTGATCTGCAAATCGACGCAGTCGCATTCTATTTTTACTTTTTATACGAATATAATACGTAAATTAAATTTTTATACGTTATAAAAACTCTAGTATATTGTATAATGAAAACTTATTTGTCATAATCATGGAATTTTTTTTAAAAATTTAAATAAATAAATATTTACAATGGGTATTTTTCTCATCTATTTAGACCCCAAGCACTTTTTATTTCAATATTTCATCACATTATTTTTCCGTCGACTTTTATTGGTTACCAAACATATTTAGGATTAGCGCAGGGTAAGACGATAAAGTGATAAGCTAACACCAGGTCACTAATATGTGCAGCTGTGGCCAAGTATAGTCTGGCGTCACTGCAGACTTCGGGTAGATTCTCACTTCTTGGCGACGAATCCATACCCTACATAAAATCAAGTGTTCCAACCGTAATTCATGGTAACGAAAAATAAAATATAAACACATATAAATACATGCCGTATTGTATACAGTTATGTTATTTGTCTATTTAATTATTGTCTATTATATTCTACAACAAGTACCTAAAATTAACTATTTCTTTTTACTAAAAGTAAATTCCACCACCAGTTGGACTCCAAACTATGCGAGAAAATCGTATTGAACTGACGAAAGATACATTTAATTTTTTGAGTATAAAAGTCCAATGAAGGTATAGCCGTACACCACTTTAAGAAAAAAACATAACCCAAAGTAGCACAACGGTAAAACATAGAATTATATTAGTGGCTTGGCGTGATGGCGTGGTGGACGTAATCAGTCACTCCGTGATCAGAGAGTGAGTAACGGCCGCTGCCACCTACTAGTTCCCAGATGGGTGACCACCCGGTTCATAGTGGCAAAAACCTTGCCACGCATACATGTGTGGCCAACCAACAGTTCTAACCTTACCAACCGTAACCCCTACAATAGCTAATGGCCATAATTTCCCGGCTTAAGACCAATAAAAAAAAAAAAAAACTCTATTATAGTGTAAGTACATACCTACCTACTGAGTATAACCAAGACGGCAAGATATATTATAGAAACCCAATGTAAATTATTATTGTTATATTAATATTATAAATCCATCATTAAGTCTAACTTTTAAAATTATTATTAAAAAGCAATTGAACTATACATAAACATAATAATATAAGATGTGTTATTTTTCAATAAACACATATTTGTATTTTACATTATATATTATTATCTACCATTGTACTTGGATATAGTATTCTTTATTTTTTTTCCCAGTTCTGTTAAGGAGTTGTTTTTATTAGGTTTCTCAACATTAGTTTAGAACGCCTTATGTACCCGTTGTGTCCGTCCGCCTGTCTGTTAGTTACCTATACATAGTTGCGATTGTTGACATTAAGATATTTAATTATTGTTAGTATGTAGTTATTACTTATTACTAAATAATAAAGTTACGATTGTTTGAATTAAGATATGTCATTACGATTATTGATATTAGGTACTTATTGTATACATATTTAATATAGATTCTTATTAGCCAAAATAAACTACCAAAATATAAAGGTCACTAAATTCTGTTTGAATTGTATTTGAAATTAAAGTTTGTTGCGTTGTATTAAAATAAGTTTGGTAACCGGAATTTAGCTGAGTAAGTTTTCCTAATTTGTTATTTTTTTTTATTGTGTTACTGACTAAAAATCTTAAATCTTTATTTGCATACCTAACAATTTAATTAACGGCTTGTAGGATGGATCATTTTACATGTTTATTAGGTACATAAAAATATCTTATTGTAATCCTGTAAATTTTGTTACGATTTTAATAAATAAATAATAATAATAATGTAAAACTGTTTTATAAAAATATGTTACATTTTAGTCAACCTAGGACCTTTTCTAATACAAATTAATCATTATTTGATACCAAATTATGTATATTTGAAATTAAATTTTTTTTTTGCGTATTTTAGTCTTTAAAACTGACGAACGGAAAATATCGACATCACTCACACACGAATACTCAAGTAGGTAATGTAAACAATAAAATTACGATCACTTCGATTGTAGTGTAACATTAATTTCCCTCATTGATCTTAGTATAACCTCTGCGACCACGGTTTACATTGTATGCGCTCATATTTTCTGTTCAGTCAGTCACGGGAAATACATCGATGGTCACTGGAAATTTTCTCCTTCCGGTTCTCGACGAAACCGTTTTCGAGTTGGTGACTTCGGGTTTGTATTTAAACTGTGATGGTGTGCAATTTCGACGATATTCAAATGGACTTTATTTGTGAGCATCATCGTTTCCGGTTAGGTCAATTACGATACAAGGTAAGACGCACATCGTGTGACCTATATTATTTACAGGTCCCTTGTAAGGATAGATACTATTATGATATACACATAGTTATTTATATGTGTGTATATTGTATACATTCGCTTTTATAACCGTTATTATGGTAATAGCATTGTTTAGAATTTATTGTATATATTATAATATGTTCTTATAAAATCTATGTGTACTGTGTTTACCACATATAGCTTTATGACTACCTATCATGTAGGTTGATGAATTTTGCAAAATCCAAGTTAGACCTTATTAAAATTTGGGCTTAATCTGTGGGCTTGTTGTAGAAGTAACAATTTACGTAGGTACGAATTCCCAGCACCATTCCCCCACCTCTATCACATTACAATTAAAAATAAAGTATTTAACATGTTAATTGCATGATATTTTATAAAATATGTTATATACTTATATACAATTAATACTTAGGTGTACAAAATATAATAAAGGAACGTAAATAGTTTACGAAATTTCAATAAGCAACAGCATTATAGCAATTATTAGCAGCCAATGATTGATTGATTGAATGATGAATAACTTATAAAATCCTAAACTACACTTATAGTATATCTAATACTATTTATATATTATACATAAATAATTATATATTATAATATATTCAATATTTAAAATAAGCGTAATATTTTAATTATGTAAACTATATAGTATAAAATAAAATGAAAATGAGGTGTCATGTGGCAAAGTCAGCAATTTCCAAACGCAGTGGTTTTTGGTAAATGTCGAAAAACTGTTTTACCTTCATTTCTTGTATTTGTCAATGATATTTTTTTTCGTGGATTGATAGTGGATTTTGGTGTTATTCCCTGTGTTCATATATTTTTTTAAATGTCGATAATATTAAATAATAAAGGAGGGAAAATGGACTTTGTCAAATTTGCTGCGGAACTCAAGGAAAACCCACGGAGATTGCAGCTTTTGTCACAGAAACTCATGGAGATTGCCTCATTTGCCATAGAAACGTAGAACATGTATTATATGGTATTATGATTGGAGATTGCTCTCTTTGCTGCGATCAGCTAGTATTAAAACGTTTTATCTCGATGGGGGA
>WHPZ01583086.1:21909-33900 GCA_016617965.1 Macrosiphum rosae | reverse complement strand
AAAAAGCAAATCTTCATAGGACTAATGGAATTAGTGAACTAATGAAACACATGGAATCGTTCATCATCGTTATCTATGTATGGGTCTTACACATAAATTACTATGCGCGAAGTTATCAAAGTACATACCTACTGAATTTATGTTCCAAATTTTCAATATAAATTGTTGTTGTTTTATGTGCCAATGTCCAGTATAGTATCTATATTAGAATATATTATTTAGTATTTATCAATTAATTATTATCAAACTTGACTACTTCTATATCCTGCATAATATTATATAGGTTATACAATTATCGCCCAATTTAAATACTGATTAATGGCATAATTAATATTTGTAATAATTTAAAACATTTAGAAATAAATCAGGATTCCATAGAATATAGATTAATTATTTCAATAGTACTTTTTTGTGCTATATATTATTATTGTCGCTAAAAACAGCGATTCCATAAAATCATTTCTGATTTTTCTCAATCGAAATTGTAAACATCTGTAGAATATAATTCAACATATTATTTTTTTTTTCATTTAATGTTGAACTACTGATTAACATTTGAAATCCAGTTGTAATATTTCCATGATTAATAAAGTGGTCATTCGGTTGTTTTATAATACCTATCTAAATGAATCGAGAAAAGGAATAAATAGAGTTATTTTAATGTATTCTTCGGAATCTTTTGCTTAAATAATTCAAAATTATTTAACCGTAAAAAAACATTTTTCATACTATGTATTTGTATTATCAATTATTATAAATGTTGTTATCTTAATGCGGAACTATCACAAATGTACGAAACGTTTTTCATACTGCTATTTGTATTATCAACTCTCATAAATTTTAAGATAATATAATTTCCATATTAGATAATACTTTTTATTTACAATTTAAAATGTAGGTATGAGAGTTGATAATACAAATAGCAGTATGAAAAACGTTTCGTAAATTTGTGATAGTTAGGTATACGGTGATAAAAAATTGTATTATACGAGGTAGGTAATATAATATACACATGGCCGTATAAATTTTTTTTTATACTAGTTGTGTCTATATAAAAAAAATTAATATCATAAGAAAATGGATTTGTTATTTAAGAATATAATTTATTATGAATTGTAACTATTATAGTGGTTACATTATTTTAAATTAAAATTATTTCTAGTCTCTTAATCACTAAGTATAATCAGAATTGGTAGCATGACTTTAAATATTAATTAACTCAAAAATAATTCTTGAATTCTTGTGGTTTTTAAAATATTTTCTAAAATTATCAAACGATTTTAAAATTGGTCATTAGTTTTATAACCTGACAACAAATTTATGTGTACGGGGAAGCCGTAAATAAAATAATATACTGAATCCGAGAATCTCTCAGCAGATAAGTATACTAAGCTTGTCTCCGTGGTTATTGCAATAGTACCCCCCCCCCACCATATAATTTTATCAAGTTGAGGGAGTAAAATGGCAGCGTAAGCGAACGATTTATACTTAAGTCATGGACTGTACCCTTACGCTGCCGTTTTATTTTGTTTAATAACAACATAGGGGCCATGTGCAACAATCTTGAATATGAAAGCCAAGTTTCTATCGATACCTGCTCTTTGCGATGCCTACATACTGTATGATATTATGTTATATTATATATTTATAGAAGCGTATTTCATAAATATTGAACTTGGTATTTTTTTTAAAGTTTAAGGCTTCAAATGCGCACGGTTATTAGCCGGTTTTTACTGTAGGGCCGTTACCGTTGGTTCGGTACCCAGGTTTTCATTCGTCGCTAAAACCGCGGGTGGGTCATCCATCCGGGAACTAGCGACGGCGGCGGCCGATGCTTGACTTCAGAACACGTTAGTGACTCAGGCCAACCACCGAGCCACACCAGGCCCCTTAACTTGGTCAATTTCGACACTAATTCGTATACAGAATCAACACGCAGCAGTCAGGCATACAAAACAAATTCTAACTCATAGTTTAATATCACATGTTTACTCACACTGCTACAGGTGCACGCGAAAGGATTGAAATTCGGTTTGTACCAAGACTGGGGCGAGAAAACTTGCGCCGGTTACCCGGGCGTGCGGGGTAAGGAAGAAATGGACGCCAAACAGTTTGCAGAGTGGGAAGTCGATTACGTAAAACTAGACGGATGTTATTCGAACGTCAGGGACATGGACAGAGGCAAGATTGTTAATATATGTATTCCTGTGTCACTGAAATGAATTCGGTTCAGTGATTCTTATTTATAGCATTATAAAATATAATATTCACAATGTAGCGATTTCACCGACTAGACGTCTAGGACTAGGTGTTATAGGCCGCAAAAGGTTCGAGTTTCTAAACTTATACGTAGGCATTATAACGATAAGATATTTTTCTACACGAACAATGAATATAGTATCTATAAAATATATGATCAGAACAATAAATTAGGCACACTTCCTTAACACAAAAAACGAAAAATTAAATGTCATAAGATTATTAAGTATCTCCTGCAATGTCATACCTAGTAGCTAGTACTTACAATAAAAATATATAATTTATTGATAAACTCGGACCCATCTCTAACTTCTATACTTATAGGCGATTAGTTGAACATTAGTTTTGCCACTCTATTAAAACCACCTCTCTCTTATTTTCATTATTGTACTTGGATAATAATTTTTAATTTTCGGCGTTTAAATGACGAACTAACAACTAGCATGCACGTCAACAGGTTACGTCGAATTTGGGAAACATCTAAACCAAACGGGAAGGCCAATGGTGTACTCATGCAGCTGGCCGGCATACCAAGAAGACAAGGGTATGCGTGTAAGTGTGAATATTTGCAAATTAATGTGATTTGAGCTGGTTCTGAGGTGTGCAGACGAGATAAATGACTATATTATACATAATATTTTATACGTGTTACAATACTATACTTATTATAGTAGTACTCGTATTATCCGTAGTACAATAGTGTAGATAATATATGACACATAATAATATTAAAATATGTACATTGTACACAATATCAAATGCAATATTTTGATAAGTATTATACTTTTAAGTGCAGGTTGTTATATATTATATTATGTTTTGGTAAAATTGTCCTAAACATATTATATAGATAGTATAACTATTAACAATTAACTAATATATTATGCAGTGATCGTTGCGAAAGGGCATCACTCGAGTTTGAAAAGATGTTATTCTTACATGATTTTCCTGTCCTTTTATGTTATGAATGATTTATTTAGGAAAATCCAATGCAAATTTATTCAAAATGCTATTGCAGTACCACACTTGAGATTGAAAATCCAATGCAAATGGTACATTTTGGGGTGGGACCGTAGGTGGGAATGGGTATCGAAGATTTATTTATAACCCCGCGATATTGCTTATACAATAATATATATCTACATGATGTTATTTTATCGACTTCTGTGATTTTGCCCAAAATAAAACTTACCCAATTATGGTTTAACTCTTTTTATTTTCTACCTATAAACAAACTGACGAATTGTTATAATTATTATAATATTTTTTTTATGGTAGCCAATTTATTAGTTGTTTTTTATAATAACGACAGTGAATAGATAAAAAAAAATCAATAAAAAATTATATACATTAAGATTTCTAAATAACGGGAACCCACGGAACTGCCAGAAATATGTGCTATTCGGCAAAATGAATAAAATAATATGTACATAAGTCTGCCTAATTTAGTTGCCTATTTACTTATCAATAGGTATAGGTATATATTATACATATCTTAATATCTATTATATTATTTATCATATTTTTTTTATTAATATTTAGTATTTATATAATATTAATATTTTATATTTATGTATTATAAATGTGAGAAGAAATCAGAAATTGTAGTTAGTTTTTTTTTCTTGTATAGCAATTTGGTCCTTAAAGTTAGAGTGTTAGACTGAACCAATGTCAGTGAAACTGCATCATTTGTGTAGAAACAAAATGTTCACAGCTGCAGGTGCAATAACGGCAATGCTTCTTATTGAGTGTTATTTTCGCTTCTTAGACAACAGTGTCATCTTTCATATTATGTTCTGCACCGTGTTCTCCATCCTCAAAGGTCTCAGAGTTATCACAATATCATTGTTTACAATGTTCAATGATAAGTCTTCAGTTTGTAAACATCCATGATCCATCTATTGATATGAATATATAATATAGTCTTGTACTCGTGCGCAATCTTTGAATATAGTGTCGAAGCTATAGTTGAAGTTCCGACAACTCTCACCTATATTCGGTATTATTATTCGAGTTTTCTGTTTTTAATTTTGATTTTATAATTTTCATATCATCGCGCGATAAATCAATCGTCAACCACTGTAATTCCCGTCAAGTGCAGATTAATTACGCGTTGATGGCTAAACATTGTAATCTGTGGCGGAACTACGGGGACATTGATGACTCGTGGACAAGTGTAACAGCCATTAGCGATTACTTCGCGATGAAACAAGAGTTCTGGGCTCAGTACGCGGGACCAGGACACTGGAACGATCCAGACATGGCAAGTTCGACATGCTCTATAGACTATAATATTATATAATAATAAAATATTGTATTCATATAATATAGCTAAATACTTATATTATATTTATATTCTACGCATTATTACGTCCGAGTTTATATTATCATCGTTGCCAATCAGACGAGCACAATATAATAATCATAGCCCATGGATACCCATGGAGGTATATCTATATAATATGATTTTCTTTTTGTAGCTCTTGATCGGCAACTTTGGCCTGTCATTCGACCAAAGCAAATCGCAAATGGCCATTTGGACCGTGTTGGCCGCTCCCCTGATGATGTCCAACAATTTGTCCGGCGTATGCCCGGAGTTCAAAGAAATCTTACAGAACAAAGAAATCATAAAAATCAGTCAAGATGCCCTAGGAATACAAGGCACTCGAGTGTTTAAAGTGAGTTCTTGTAAATTATAAAATATGTTGCACGAATGTACACAACTACACAAGTAGTAGTAGTAGTATATAAGTAGTACATAGTAGTACCTATATAATATACAATACAACACTGGTGTCTTATATACTAATATATTTATTATTAACTATAACCACCATATTGCAACTAAATATTAATACAGTGTCAGAGCAGTGGCGTGTAACATAATAGGATTCAAGTGTTGCTCGGGCAACACCTTAAATATGGGTGGGTGGGTCTCCTAAAATTATTTGAGCAACACCAATTTTTATTTAAGATACACGCCACAGTGTCAGTGTAACATGAAGACCTGACAAAAAAAAAAAAAAAAATGATGCTACTCAAACATATGACGACAATTTTAAAAATTATATGATTAAGAAATAATTTAAGAAATATACTCATGACAGGAAATTCCCAAAAATTATATTTTGAAAAAAGTTATTATGTTTTAAAATAATTTAAGTACTCAAAAATATATTGATATTTTAAAAAATTCTAAAAAATAAACTACATGGTTTTGATAAATGTTTTTACCATCAAAATTGTTCTTATAAGCAGATTTACAAATTGCCTATTTTGAATGTTTTTATTTTCAGTATTAAAAAATAAAAATAATGTTATAATATTAACATAATGTGAGTGGGGGAACTGCGATCCCACACAACTAAAATAAGAGGGGGCTCGATGGAATTTTGGGGGTGCTACCGTAAGTCCCCTCCCGATCTCCGCCTATGATGAAAATGCTTAAAGGCTAAAGCTTAATAAATAATAAGTGTTATTATTATTTAAAACAAATTAATCGTCTAATGTTTTCGTTATTACTGTATTTCAGGATAAGGGTATTGACATTTGGACCCGACCAGTCGAACCGGTTCATCATGGAAATTATTCTTACGCGGTGGCGTTTGTGAGTCGCCGCGAGGATGGCGCTCCCACTCCGTACAAAATAACTTTGGAAGACTTAGGACTGAAGCATCACTTCGGTTACACAATTAAGGTAATTACTACTAATTAATATCATATCGACAGTTAGTTTTTTACTTAGACATTACTACATTAGCATTATATGCACCCTATACTATAAAGTGTGTTGTACTGTTGTGTGCTAACTACAATACTACACTATAATGATATAATCAGTGCCTTAACTATAGATCCAAAGACCCAGGTGCGAACAAATGTGTAAGGGCCCCTCTTTTTTCTATATGAAATTAAATGCAAGACCACATTAAAATTATTATGAATCAAAAGAATGGGAAAATTAAAAAAAAAACATTTATCGTCGGCTACGACCCATTCGAATCGGCGGGCCCCAGAACTCTAACCTATGATTTTTACGGCATTGAATATAATGCATATTAATATACGCATTTTAATTGAAAGTGAAAATCTATGTAGTTTTTTAAAACTGTAAACATTAATAACTATATCAGCAATATTATTCAATAAAAATTACATTTTTTAACATAATTTTATAAGTTTCTTATTATTTTGAATGACAGCATAAATTTTCATTTTTATTTCATATTCTGCAGAACTTCAGTCGGAATATTTTTTGAGAATTACAAACTACAATACGCATACAAATCGAAAAGTAGTGGTATATTTCTGTCCTTGCAGTAGTGATATTGTTTTTTAATAACATTAAATTATATTTTCAAAATTATTAACAGTCTTTGAGAAAATAATAATTTAGTTTATAATATATTATATATTAATATTATATTGTATATAAATAGATGGCTAAATTATTACTTTAGGTATAGCTGGGTCTTCTGTATATTTTGTTTATGCACCTAATACCTATAATAAATTAATAACAACTTACAATATAAGTATAGTGTAGTAATTAAAGGGGGAGATTTAAGTTCCTTATCCTACCATATCTTTTCTTAAGACTGGCACAGTGTCACCTTATACTATAATATATTTATTCAACATTGTTGACGACCGATTGAAATTGAGTACAATAAATTATGCTTATACACATAAGGGCCTATTTAACTTAGTTATATAATTGCTTATTCAAGCGTTGTCTTCATTTAGTAATTTTATTATTTAACTGTTACAGAATTTGTTTGATAAACCGACCGCAAAAGTAACCATACATTTCGCCCTGCCAAAGACTGTAGTCCGCGTACGAGTTATTCCGTCAGGTAAAATAATAAACCATAAACCCGTATACGTTACCTAGTCTAAAATAATTATTTTACATGCATTTGTATCGGCGTAATAAGTGTTTATTATTTATAATTATTATTAATTTATTTAAATCAGGTGTTGTGTTCTTGCGATTCGATGTTATAGCGACTAAGTTGCAGGAAGATGATATTTATAACGGCGCACTCAACAAAACCGTAACATTTACATAAATCCAGTCTTAAAAACATGATATAAGTTTACTTATAAATTATTAATATATTATATTTTATGTATTAATGTACCTACTTATGTACCCACCTATACGATATAATAATATGCAGTGAATAAACGATACGATTATAATTTATAATACACTCGTAAGTATAGAATAAATATAAAGACATTTTTAATGCTTGATAACCGCGTAGTAACCTACCTGAGAAATTCTTATAAAAACATAAATAATTATAGTATTATGTAGTGGTAAGTGTGATAGAAGGGTTGACCACTTACACAATATTGACCAAATTCAATATAAGAAGTGGTTGTTTGATAATATTTCTATGATGCTGTTTAAATCGTGTCGGTGTAAATGAACAAAAAGTTCAAAATATATTCACCTATACCTATGGACAAACTATACGTCTATATATATAGGAAAATATTTATAAGTACATATATATAACTAGTGTTGGGTAAATTACTATAAAAAAGTAATTAAATTAGTTTATTCGTTATTCAAATAAAATTGTAATGGAATTATTACTTTACTTTTCAAATAGAAAAGTAATTATGTTACTATCTCGTATCTCGTTACAAAAAAATGGATATATTTTTTTAAATTTCTTGCAATTGCCATTCAACATTCTACAAGCAATGTAACTAGAAATATATTATAGTAAAAACTAAAAAGATATAATTGAAAAAGATGTACAAAAAAAAAAAACAGTTAATACATAGAAACCTACATAACAATATTAATTATGTATAACTCTGCAATGTAAATATTTCGATTTATCATTTATCAGTAAGTTCTAAGTACTGTCATATTATAATGTAAATTATATATATAGTAATAATAATAATTAATAAGTATTATACAATTGAACATCTTTTTTACAGCTCTAAATTCTTAAAAGTTACAAAACAAATAACAGTAGATAATAAAGAAAAATAAATAACAGTCCTCACTCCTCATCGTACACAGGCGTCTTAGAATGTCGCTAGTATACAGCAATGCAGCTTATGGGTAAACCATATATTATTATTTATTACACGTGTTAGCAATTCAACATCTGCAAAATCATACACCGACCCAAATAGATGCACATTGCACATATTTGAAGTTGTATCAAATAGAATATTAATAAGGTATATAAGCATAGAAATTAGTCTTATGATTATTAAACAGAATTACATAATAATCATATTTCGATACTTTAGGTAGGCACTTCATATTAGTATATTACATATTATATATTATTATATAATATATTCATGAATAAAAATATAAAATAGGTACATCATTTTTAAATATAGTTGTTTTAAACACTATAATTTTGCAGTTATCACAGTTTTTTTTTTTTAAATGTAATATGTAACTGATAAGTCCGCTCCCTCTCACAAAAATTCCTGGATTCGCAACTGGATTGCTTATTATTTTAACCTATTACTTCCAAACCAAAAAAGATTAGTTAGTTATGATTTCCCCAAAAACTTGTACCTACATATGTTATTAAGTACCTAATCAAAGAAAGTCCAAAAAGTCAATGTGTTAATTCATTAACCAAATATTTATTTAACAATATAAAAAGTAAGTACGATAGGTAATCCTCAAATTCACCAAAATGTTTTAAACATGAAAAATCCAACATTTACAAAACAAAAATATTCCAAAACGTCAATTTTTGGTATTTTAAACTTAACAACACGATTTTTGGAAAAATCGAGCCTTTTGATGTTTTTTTACCATAATTTCCAGAGAAAGTTTGACTGAATTTTAAGTATCATCAAATTGAGCATGAAAAACACATATTTTGAAAAAAACCTAAACTACATTTATAATAATAAAAGTGACTTTTTAGACTAAGTTAAAAAAAGTTACTATTATGATTGAGTATGCTGTTACGGACGTCTCCGCAACCGAGTTTGTTCGTTAATTAATAAATACGTGGTTTTGAGTTATCACTATACATCATTAAAATAATAAATTTAAAAGACTTTGGTTTAACAGAATAGCTATTAGATTTAAAAAATAACAGAGGTTTTGCACAATGCTCTGACAATACTGCACTACTTTATTACACAGACAGCGAGACACGGTAGGGGCTCGATCGGACTCGAATCTGTCCACACAGCGAATTCCCTCAGACCTTGCGACCGTGTCACTCTGCCTGTTCACATAACAAAATGCTTACATACTATACTACACTATTACTCCAACTCATAATGCATATAGCACACGGACAGGGGTTCACAACAATGTATTGTAGTATTTCACATCAACTAAAAAATGATTATTTAAGAGTTGAGATCATTGAGTAGGTAAAAAAAATCTCAATGCATTGTACAATAATCAATGGCGTATGGCAATCGACTGTCTGAGTGTTGAGACGATCAACAATTTTAATAATTTCGGTTATAATTCGCAATTCGCCATTTAACAAATAGCAGGACAGTCCACACATAGGTATTATTAATATTTCAATTTTGCAATTAGTGCTCAGTCATAAAACCGCATTGGGTTATTATATTTTCACAAGTATTTTATTCCTAATCTTTTAGGGCGGCGAGGTAGACGTACAAATAAAAATTTGACTTTTATGATAATTTGTCAGTTTGTCACAATCAAGGTGTTATCGCCAATGTTGGTTTGACCGTTCTCTGTCGTATAGCTCAAAATTCAAGTATTGCTGGGCGGTATATATATATATTATAAAATACTAAAGTATTTTTTTTTTTTAATACCCATGACGACAAAAAAATAATATAAATAGTATAATATAGTTAAGATTTGTAATGCTGCTGCAGCTGGTCGTCGTTTACTTTTATAGTTTTACGAGTTTCGCTGTAAATAGAATAATAATAAAAATAAAGGGTTATCTTTAAATATGTCTATAGCACAACTAGGGTTAAAATGCTGAGGGGCTACAGCAGTATAGCCATCTTAAAAAAAAAACCATTAACATAAGATAAGTCATAAGAAGCTTATATTTAAAATCAACAAGGGACATTTTTTAAGGGCTATGGCCTATGGGGGCTTAGCTAGTTGTGACACTGACTACGACCATAAGGATCTAGCCTCTAACATGTTTTTATCTTCTGAAGTCATTGCTTAAATTTTCAATAGGTACGTCGATTTCGAAACATTTTTATACAAGTGATTTGTTATGCATGCGCGCGCATGAGCTGTAAGAGTTTTACTTTTATATAATGTTTAAAATAAGTGTCTCCCAGTCAGTAGGTGACAGACGATATAGTGTGTTGAAAAAACCGGTCGAATCCGGTGGGACTCGTTTAGTGTGTTATAATAACGTGAGTACTGTACACGTAACAGTATAGCACGGTGCGTCTGAGCCGACCACTCGTCGAAGTAAATAATTGTACAACAATATTGTATTATACTATAATAGTATCTATAATACACAATCGTCGTGAGTCGTCAGAAAGAGCCGGACGTCGAGTAATATTATATTCAGTTGGACGCTTACTACAGCTGTACATTTTTGGCGACGACGTGCGACGGTAACCAGGGAACGTGAGTATATAGGTAAGTTTTTTCTTATAAACAAAAAAATCTAGAAGAAAAAAACGTCTTCGCTGGATTATATAATTATGAGCGTTGATATTATAAAGGTGGAAAGGCGTCTGTCGGGATGATCGTCGCCACAGTGGTACGATGGGCTTGCTGTTTGATCATCGTGGTAGTACGAGGGATCGACGGGCTCGATAACGGGCTCGCTCTTACGCCACCGATGGGATGGCTCGCGTGGCAGCGATACAGGTGCATCACGGATTGCGAAATGTACCCCGACGATTGTGTCAAGTCAGTATCAAATTCGATAAAGGGGTATTGGGGGTGGTGGATGGGAGTAAACTACGTTGAAACGGTCCTATTAGTTAGTCAATTTGTATACCTACAACCTACTTATTAAAAGAAAATTTAGAGCTTATACAGAGTGTCCACCAATTTAGGGAACACTGAATTTCTCGGCCGGATTATTTTGGAATAAACCGATTTTTTTTACAAGCTGGTGAGTAGGTATATAAATACACATTTATAGATACATTACAAATTTTTCATCATTTTGGCTGCTCACAAGCAGTAATAACTTATTTTTTTAATAGCAACACCTTTTTTGAACACCATATTCGTGTAGGCCTATTTTTTTTTTAAGTAACTTTGATGAATCAAATATGGTTCTAAATTCAAAATTGACTGAATAAGAGCCATGCCAATTTTAATAAATAGTACATTTTTTTATTATTTAAAAAAAGTTATAAAATCATTTATAATTAAACGATTAATGTATTATTTATCATTTATTATTATTTACGAATATGGTTTTCAAAATAGGTGTTGATATTAAAAAAAATAAGTTTTTACTGCGCATGAGCAGGCCAAAATGATAAAAAATTTTAAATGTATCTATAAATGTGTATTTATATATCCACCAGCTTGTAAAAAAAAAATCGATTTATTCCAAAATAATCAGGCCGAGAAATTCAGTGTCCCCTAAATTGGTGAAGACACTGTATATGTGTACCTATACACAAGGCCGTATCTGAGGGGGGGGTCCAGTGGGTTCTCCTGAAATTTTTTCAATATCTTATTTTTAACCAATCATCAAAACCTAAATTCAATAAAATTACAATATACATGTTTTGGAC
>WHPZ01583086.1:0-21829 GCA_016617965.1 Macrosiphum rosae | reverse complement strand
ATTTTTTATTGAAAATTGTTATACATACTTTTCAGCGAACAATTGTTCATGAAAGCAGCAGATTTATTGGTTAGCGAAGGCTACTCTGAATTGGGTTATAATTACGTAATCGTTGACGACTGTTGGTTGGCCAAGAACAGATCGGCCGATGGGAAATTACAAGCCGACAAAATAAGGTTCCCCAGCGGTATTAAAGCGTTATCGGACTATGTGAGTAATACGATATTCGGTAAAATACTACTAGCAAAATAGGACATTTGTCACCCAGTAAATAGTACTGGCTAAATAGTAGCCAGTAAAATATAATTTTAATAGGACTGATTTTCATGCAAAAATGGACTTTAAAAATAAGTAAAGATTTCAAACTTTTAAACAAATCAAATATTGACTTAAAAAATGTTGTATAAATAGAATAAGTTGTTTATGGTATCTAAAATAAATATATATAACTTTTAATCCGTTTCCAATATCAAAATTCATAAAATGTTTAATTTAAATACATCAAAAGCTTGAAATTGTAATACTAGAATTCTCAACTCGATCTTACTGCAGGTAGGTATTAAAAAAAAGAAAAGATTAACATAATGCCCCAATATGATTTTATGAATGTCATAAATCATAATGTATTATTGGTGGGAATAGACGCATATATGCGTATACCTACGTACAGTTGACAATTATCCGCTAGGTATCCCAAAATACTGACGGGTGGCAATTTACATACTTCCAAATAATACTAGATGCTGCAATTAATGTTAGCTGTTAGGTTTTCTTAAGAATAATTTCTTCTGCACTCAAATTTAATAATTACTATTATTATTAACTATCATATCCTATTATCCTAAGGTAAGAACATTTTTGACGCTTTTACACTGGCTTTTTTTTTTACCATAGTTCAATTATTCTGCGATATATGACCATTTTTAAATTGTAATATTTTACATACCTAATTCACAACTTGCATACAAATCGAAATATCGTAAAAAAACCAATGTATAAAACATTGAAAATGTTTTTAAATTTAAGTTTGATAATAGGTCACTTTAATATAAATAAAGTTAATAAACACAAAATTGGTTCTGAACGCAAATTTGGCGTGTTGGGCGTGGTCACTATATGGGTCTGCAGAAACAAAACAAATAGCGAGTTTACATCCTCTTAAAAACTATGACAATTGTCAATAGGTACATTCTAAAGGCCTTAAGTTTGGATTATATGAAGACTGGGGTACTAAGACATGCGCAGGCTATCCTGGAGTTTTGGGGCACGAAGAGCTGGATGCTAAAACATTTGCAGAATGGGATGTTGACTATGTCAAACTAGATGGATGTTATTCAAATGTTAGACACATGGACAAAGGTGAAGAAGCATTGAAATAATATAAGATGTTTTAAAATTAAATACGTACCTATTCATTTAGGCTATCCTGAATTCGGGAGGCTTTTAAATAGCACGGGAAGACCAATGGTGTATTCTTGTAGCTGGCCAGCTTATCAAGAAGAAAAGGGAATGCTAGTAAGTTTCTTAATGTGTACATATTTTACATTGTTGTCTATAAATTAAAAACCATACATTTCACCAAAAGATTGACTACGCATCAATGGCTAAACACTGCAATCTTTGGCGTAACTACGATGATATTGATGATTCATGGGAAAGTATGATCAAAATAGCAGATTATTTTGCACAAAAACAAGAATTTTGGGCAAAATACGCTGGACCTGGACACTGGAATGATCCAGACATGGTAGTTAATTGTTTAAAAATGTTTATATTATATATATTAACTAAACAATTACATTTTTAGCTTTTGATTGGTAACTTTGGATTAACATATGATCAAAGTAAAACACAAATGGCCATTTGGGCAATACTGGCTGCTCCATTGCTGATGTCAAACAAATTAACAGAAGTACAACCACACTTTAAAGACATTTTACAAAATAAAAAAGTTATTGAAGTCAATCAAGACAAACTTGGTATTCAAGGCACTAGAGTGTTTAGGGTAAGTTTCTTTTTAAATTAAATTTTCAATATACATCATAAGTCAAAACTAGTTGGTAGGTATACAAGTTAAATGAATAGGTAATTACTAATTATAAATACATTTTATTAGGACAAGGGTATTGATATTTGGACTAGACCAGTTGAACCTTCCAACGATGGATACCATTCCTATGCAGTAGCATTTGTAAGCCGCCGTGTTGATGGAGCTCCTTATCCGTACAATATAACATTAGAAGACTTAGGTTTAACAAATCCTAATGGCTATTCAATTATTGTGAGTTGTAATATTTTTTTATTAATTTCTTATATAGAACTTTAATATATTAACTATAAACATTTTAATAATATGATTGTACTGTATGTTTCTTAGAACCTTTATGGAAAAGAAAAAAGTACAACCTCTTGTATTTTTAATTCAAAAACTCCAGTTAAAGTTCGAGTTATTCCTTCAGGTAATAGAACATTATTTTTGAAGTATTTTTATACTTTCTATCATACAAAATTAACTACATTATTAATTCATAAGCTTAAATGAAATGCATAAACATGTATTTAGTTAAATTATTAAATTAATCAATTTTTTTTAAATCTTAACAGGAGTGGTTTTTTTGCGAATGAACATAGAAAATTCAAACAAACCATGTACAGATCACAGCAAAAATCAGTTCTTCATGTAATAAATAAGAATATCCCAAGGAAACAAAAATAAATAATAGGTTTTAGATTGTAAGGTCTATATTTTTAAAATATTATTTGATTAATAACTTATTGCATTAACAAAAAATATGCCATAGATTTTGCTAAATAATATGTTATGTCAATAAAACAAATTACAAATCTCTAAGATACATTATAAGTATAGGTTTTATTATTTATATTGATTGTGACAATTAAAGATCTTACTTGTTTTATATTTCTGGAACACTGGAATTCTCCAACAAGTAAATCACCTATAAATGTAAATTACAATGTGCATTACTAGTTGGTTCATTGTTTTGAATCATCCAATATCAATCATATTATATTGTAAATATTGTAATTATGACCATCAAGTCAAATAATTACAATTTTTTTATACAAAATTAGAAATGTTAATTTTTATTGAAAAAATTTGCCTTAGTAATGAATAATTTTATAATTCTATTATTTGTATGTTATAGATAATAAATATTTTTAAACTTATTAGAATGCTATTTTTGTTTTGGAAGGTTTAGTACGAGTTTAGTATTAATTCCAGTTAGACATTAATAATAATGATAATTTATTGATGGAAAGAACTAGAAAAATATTTTATTTACAATATAAACATATTTAATGTGAGTAATTAAATTAATTTTAGTTACTCAGAAATTAAACTTTAGTTTGATTTAAGTTACACATTTTTTTATTTTATGTACTGCAAATAATTTTAAACAATTTAATGTGTCACCATTGGGTGACGTCTTTCTTAAAATATATTTATGTTTCTCTTAGCCTATATGCTTATTGTGTCAACTGATACAGGTTGTGTATTACAGCTAATTAAAATAATGAAATAAAAAATTTAAATAGAAAACAATTACAAGCAATTGTATAACAAATATTACACCTACAAATTGAACCTCTATTCTACAAACCAATGCATTCATTTATAATATTGAACAAATCTCAAATTAAGAACTGAAAAATTACCTTCATTCACATCAATTGGATCTGGTAGAAGAAATACTGTCTGTTTCCAATGAGTTGGTGGACAGTTTGGTGCTGTTGATAATATCACAGTATTGTTATTATCAAATCTTGAATCAAAGTACCCAACTATACTAGTCATTGAGCATGTTTTTGTGACATTAAGTTTAAATTCTACTTTAAAATTAGTAGAATTTGTATCACACGTATACATATTAAATGTGCAAAGTTTAAATTCGTCAGTAACAATTCGGTCAACTGGTACAATTTCAACTTGTGCTTTATTTAATGTTTCTGTTCTTAAAGATGGCATACGAAAACCATATACATCTGACCAAAATCCCAATATTTCATCATATCTATCTGTAATTTGTTTAAAAAAAATAACAAAATTAAAGATCAATTTTCATTATCAATTAATATAAAACAATAATAAATACTTAAATCTAGTTGTAATTTATTCTCACCTGTATCACTCACACCGCAGATGAATAGGTTACATTCATTTGGCAACATTATTCCACTTTTATTTAAATACTTGTCACGGGCAAATATCAAACTATCTAACATTGATTCAAATAACAAAAAATATCCCATCCATTCAGAAACAATGGCATCAACTTTTTCTACAGGTAAACTGACATCTTCAATTCTTCCTTTGATTGAGACAATGATATCATCAAAACCATTTTCTCTGAAAATTGAATGAAATATTCTATGTCCATCTAGTATTATTTTTACAAGAATATTAATCATTCATACCTAAAATTGTCTGTAGCGTTGTATAGTATATCAGCTTCATCAACAGCAAAAACTTTGGCTGCTTGTGCTTTGGCCATAAACATAGATAGTATTCCACTACCTGTGCCTAAATCTAATACTGTTTTACCGTTAAATGAAGGTGTGTTCTGTAATATAGCAGAGCAATAACTTTCTGTCCGTACTTTATCCTAAAAATGGTTAATTAATAAATTAAATAGCCATGGCTTGGTAGATTTAAATAGTTCAATAAAAATTATTATTATTTAAAAAAATTAAGTTTCTACATAAATTTTATCATGATACAAATTTATTCATACACTAACTGTTCAGGAGAAGTTGTTAGACTTAAAACATTTTTAACTTATATGCAAGTTTTCAAGTTATTTTGATGAACAAATTGAAGTTCTTAGTTCTGAATAGTTTAACACGATTGATGCAGCCTTCGATTCAACATTTAGGCACTAGGCGCTGTGTGTAAAATTAGTAGAATAGGCTATTACACAACCACAGTTATCTACACAAATGGCTGTGTGTAACTATATAGTAATAAATACTTAAAACACCGACACAAGATTTCATATGTGTACGGATATAGGTCATAGTTGCATTAATACAAGATAGATTTACTGCATGTCCACTACATGACACCGACGATGGGTGCCCATTTACTCATGTCAACTATGGGTTGATATGGGAGTTGAATGTGTTAATTATTGTTGTGCTCTATAAATAGGTAACTAATTATTTACTTTGAGCATTTCATAATGAATGTCAACAGATGAATATGAACCAAAATAGCCATGATCATCTTCTAAATTTAAAGTAGATGCTGTGTTAATGGATTCTTCTGGTCGAGCAGACAAAACTTTTGTTAGTGTATCTTTCATTTGAAGCATTTGACTATATGCGTCAGCAAGTTCTTTCTCTTTTAATTCCAACTGAAAATTGAAAATTTTATATTATTTCATTAAACATCTTTTTTTTAAATAGAGCAGTTATTGTCCTTACCTGTTTTGTAACAGTTTGAATTTTATTTTGTATATGGCTAAAATGTTCAGACGACAAGGTAAACTGATTATTTTCAAAATTAACAGTATAACCAGATTCTGATTCTTTTTCATCTTCAGCTACATCATCAATATCTAAATAATAAAAATTAAACAATTAATAATAAAGATAGCTTTCAAATATACCTAACATATCAAAGATAATAAATATGTTTAAAATAAGTTTGAATAATATTTATTAGAATAACCTATAAGTTATTAGTTATTAGCACTATACTATATTACTATTGAATCATTATTAAATCATAAATATTTTTTAACACTTGGCAAAATTTGAAAAAAAAATCTATTTATGTGTAAAGCACGGACTTAAATGCAAATCTCATTTTTTTCTGAATGTTTTAAAACATCGCTTTCCAAGCACAATAGAATATTATCTGGCAAGGACGGGAAGTTAGCTATTTCAGTTGTGTGCGTCATTTGCCGCAAGTGATTCACCCAAGACCACAAAATTGCCATCCCGCTCATGCCAACATAGTATTTTTTGTTACACCTCTGTTTCTTATAAGTATTACCGGTAATGAAGGCTAAATGACTCACTTTATGATACCTACCAATAGATCCAATATTCCCCAAATTTACTTTTTCATAGTCAAAATATTTTTATCTCGGTGCAATAACCATATAAATATGTTACAGTTTTGACTTTTTTTTATATATATTTATACACTTTATTTTCAATTTATATTTAGTGATCAATTAGTGCAATTATTACTCATATTAATATAATTCCTACTAATACTTGTTTCTTTATTATATGTACAATGTTTTTTCTGAAGTTTATTCCATTAATTTCAGTGTATTTTCATTATTTATTGTTTGTGTTGGTGACGGATTTTTTGTTGGAATAATTTAAATTGTAGTTATAGATTCAGTTATCTGGTTAAATATATATTATCATTGATTATAAGCACTAGTATTGAATAATGATAAACCTAAATTGTACCTAATAAACTAGTCTTGTCATGAATCCATCAATAGATTTAATAATTTAATTTTATATTAAAAGCAATTTATCTTACCAATCATTAGCCAAGGATCATCTTTTAAAACTGGTGTTAAATATTTATCATCATTCCAAGGCTCAGTGTCATCCTCAAACAGCGTACTAGGATTAAAATTTTCATCTTCTTGTATCTGAGTTCTTGTGTAGTTGATGCATTTTATATATGAATAAAAATCCATGGTATACTTACGTTTTGCCAATGGTAAATCAAAATTATGGTCCTTAGCACAGTGAACTATTGCTTCTGCTACTTCATCATACAGAAGTTCACAGAATAGACATTTTACACTATCTGGTCCACTTTCCACCCAGTCACCGAAACTGTGGTCGGAATCAGAATCTACAGACATCTATAAATTAAATCGTAAAATTTGTTTTAAATATAATCAAACACGACGATTTTAACACAATAATGTAGCTGATGTGTACAGCATTTATCATTTATAAATAAAAACTACCGGATAATTAATCTTAAGAAAGTTATCGTTCAGCTGAATATAACTTACGACTGTAGGGTCATCGGTGATATATCTAGACAGTAGAAAGTGGATGGGATTATTGTTGTTGTCGCAAATCCACGACTCACGATTCACGAATGGCGAATCCGAGTCAAAGTTTCACAACAGTTCAAACGCGAAATTCAAAAGTTGAAAACATGTTTTTATCGGATATTCGGATAACAAACCTAACCTTGATTAAGTGGTGGATTGGTGATAACGGACAGCCGAAGAGAGATAAGACGAAGTCGCGAACCCTGGTCAAAGTTTAAAATATACTGTGGTCGTGGTAAGAAGAGTCGTTTTCAGAATTGATTGTGGTTAATAGGATAATGGATTGTGGACAGTCCAACATATTAATATGTTTGCATAATATTATTGCTTATGAGTCATTTCGGTTATCGCCTAATCTTTAGCCCATAATAATATTATATTATACTTGTATACCTTTTATAGGTATATATATACTTTTCTATGCTATAGCCATATGGTTCTGTGCTATAGCCGTAGTGCTCGTAGTTCGGACGTTCACGTTTGGTGCGTTAACTGTTGTGCCTATTGAATATTTGGACAATGCATTACTACCGTAATATGCCCAAATAATATTCAATATTGCATTATAATAATATTATAACTGTATTTTGTGGCGATTAATTCTTACTATATTCACTACTCAGTATTCAGCACTCGGTGTCTTACTATCGTAGTGTCGTTAGTCGTTAGTCATTAATCATTATTATTCACTATACAGTATAATACACCATTACAACTAGTTGTAATGTTTATGGCTATATGTAATTAGTGGGCATCGTCCGTGCTTGTGTTGTAGTGCAATAGGTCCTTATTTGGACGACCTGTTTAGAATACCTCTGTGGTGATACGTACCTATTTTTGTATACATTTATCATTGCAAATCACATGGCGAAATACTTCAACAGGCATTTCCTAAAAACGTTAGCGCTGTCCACTGGTGTTGGTGCCGTTAGTGGTTACGCAGTGTACTCGTTCCTTGGATCCAACGATACAGAAGTCCTGGTGCAGAAAGGAATAGAACAGAGGTACTACAAGATATTCGAGAACAAGGAAACCAAATGGGATTCTAACTGGGACAAGTAAGTGTGTCGGTCTGCTTGTGTTGTAGTGCGTTGACGGTTTTGTGTCTAATGTTCATACAATAATATTTTAATGTCTTCTCGTGTGTTCACTGCGAACAACATCTGTCGCTTTGCCTAAATATCCAATATAATATTAATGTTCTACTGTGACAGGAGTGTGTTTTTAACGTTTTTTTTCAGGTGTTAACTCGACCTCATTAAAATATTTACTATTCCTGTCCGTCAGTCTTGCTCGTACATAAAATATTTCACTGCTACCGTTGCTACACTGCCGCACAATGGAAACATCAACAAAACGATCTGGCCGCCAGCCTTCGGCCAAAACGAAAAAAGAAAACATCCAAGTCATTGTGAGATGCAGACCGATGAGTTCCAAAGAAGTGTCCAATGGGTATACAGGGGTTGTGAAAATATCCAAAGAAGATAATTCTGTAGCCGTTTCGGTTCCCAAAAATGATGATTCTGAATATAAACAGTTTACGTTTGATTCTGTTTTTGATTGGAACTCTACTCAAGAAGAGTTGTACAAGAAAATGGTCCATCCTCTCATTGAATCTATTTTAAATGGATTTAACGCTACTATTTTTGCTTATGGACAGACTGGAACTGGTAAAACATTTACAATGGAAGGAATCCGAGATGAAAAACTACCTTTATCTGAACAAGAAAACCGAGGAATAATACCTAGAACTTTTGAACAGATTTTCCAAACTATTGAACAATCAAATAATAAACAATATTTAGTGTTTTCTTCATACTTGGAAATATATCAGGAAGAAATTCATGATTTGTTAGAAGCAAAATCTAAAGGAAAGTGTGACCTTCGTGAAGACAAAGATGTTGGTGTTTATGTTAATAATTTAAACAAATATATTTGCAAAAACGTCCAAGAAATCTTAAAAGTCATGCAAGAAGGTAACAAAAACCGAACGATTGGTGCTACCGACATGAATGAACATAGTTCTAGGAGTCATGCTATTTTTACGGTTACTGTAGAAATAAAAAGTTCTACTGAACGTATTAGGGTTGGGAAATTGAATCTCGTTGATTTAGCAGGTAGTGAAAGACAGAGTAAGAGTGGAGCCACTGGTCAAAGGCTCAAAGAAGCTGGGAAAATAAATCTTTCTCTTTCTACTTTAGGAAATGTTATACATGCACTTATAGAAGAAAATTCCTCGCACATACCGTACAGAGATTCCAAACTCACTCGACTATTACAAGATTCATTGGGAGGTAATTCAAAAACATTGATGATTGCTAATATCGGTCCAGCCAGTTATAACTGGGATGAAACACTCACAACTTTACGCTATGCTAACAGAGCAAAAAATATTCATAATGCACCACGTGTTAATGAAGATCCAAAGGATGCTTTAATTAGACAATATCAGGATGAAATATCAAAGCTACGCAACATTTTAAATGAAAAATCATCTAAAAAAGTTACTACTAAAAAAGGAAAACACGAAGAAAAAAATTACGATGTGGAAAATCTTCAAGAACATACAAAGTTCTTAGAAAAACAACAACAAGATTTAAATGAAAAACGTAACAATATATTGGAAAATAAAGATAATTTATCGACAGATGATCAAAATAGAATGTTGTACGATATAGAATTAGAAAAGGCTAAAGTAGCTGAAGAAATGGACTTTATGGCTTCATTGATTACTCGAATTCAATCAATGGAAAGTAGTTTGTTGAGAGGAGGAAAGTCTATTACGGATCATTTGTATGAACAACAAAGTCAAATTGATAAACGTAATAAAGAAATTCAAGAAGAAATAAAAATGGAACAGGAGCTAGCCAAAAATTTAGAAGAAATTGCTGGTTATACTGAGTCAATTAGGGAAACCTATTCAACATTGCTAGAAGAAGTAGAATCCAAACAAGCTAAATTTGACAAATTAATGCTCCTTTATCAAAGTCTTAAAGGAGAATTAAAAGTTAAAGAGGATGAATATTCAAATCAACGAAGAGACATTGAATCTAATCAAGAAGCAATGACTCGTCAATTAAAACTTGGTAATATAATAATGTCAAATTTTATACCTCAAGATGAACTTCAAAGTGTCAAGGATAGATTGTATTATGATGATGATACCAATGAATGGCGCATGGTTAGCAATCAATTAGAAGGGCATACACGTGGCTGCATTAATGGTGTGATTAATACGAGAAGGAATGAGAATTTAATAACATTAAATTTACTTACACTTGAACATAAGTTAGAAGAGTATAAGAAACCAGAAATTTCACCTTCATTATTATCAATGCTTGATGAAGCATTAAAAGTTGAGGACGATCTGCAGGTTGATGCATCGATTGCAGAACGGCCAAAAAGTGTACGAAGTGCTGTTGGACCAAAGATTAAACCCGCTTCAAATAAAAACTATCCAAGAGCACGAGGCTTGATACCAAAATAAAAATATTTGCTGGACGCTCGAATTTGTGCACCAAATAAATATGTTGTTAATTTTATAATATTTAAATACTAACAACTACTATCAAATAAGACTGCATTGTTAAATTTATATTCTGCTCACTGATATTATGTAATAAGTACCTAACACTTATAGGTATATTTATTTATGTTATGCTTTTGTATGTTCTCTTTAACATTCCTAGTCACTTATAAGAAAAATTTATTTTATTTTGTTTCCTATTTTCTATTATTAATATTTTGCTTTACAATCTCAATTGTTTTTTAATTGCTTCTTGCAAAATAAGTCCTAATCAAAACTAACATAGTCATATTGTCTAGTCTTTCAGCACAATGAATGACACTAATAAATTATATTTCATATTATCTATTTCTTATTTGTTGTTTATTTATTCTTAACCTTTTCTTTTACCACATGTAAATATGTTTGAATGTGTTTGTCAACATATACATTTTCCAGGCGACAATCTAAGAGTCTAGTAAAACCAGTTGATTCAAATAAATCAGATCTTCAAGATAAGTATGATAAGAAAATTGAAAGCCAAAAATCCCGTGCAACAAGGCACATTTTTCTTATTAGACATGGGCAGTACGATCTATCTGGTGAGACTGATGGAGATAGGAAGTTGACTGAACTAGGTATGTATATAATATCCATGAATAATAACAAATGTTTGTTCCCAAAGAGAACAATGGACTATGAACATTCATTTTAAAGCACAATTTGATAATAAGTAGCTTGATAAAATTATTTGTTTCAATAGGGAAATTTTAAATCACTGATAAAGATACTTCAATTTATATAAAATGAATAGGTACCATAAGTGTCTATAATATTTTCAATTTTTTAAATAATATTAACAAATAAAAATACATAACATATTATGATCGCCTACCTTTCGTTCAGTATTAAATCAATAACCATTGTGCAAAATGTATGATGTTACTTTTAGAACATACACACATATAAATATACTTATAAGCATTTAAATAACTATGTTTTTGATATTTTATTTATTTATTATATTCTAATAGACTAATATATTTATTATACTTTTTTTAAATTAATTTTTTTATTAATAAATAATAATTTCCTTGCAGGGAGAAAACAAGCTCTGTTCACTGGCGAGAGGTTGAGTATATTGGATTTTCCATGGACAACAATTACACAGTCAACATTGACTCGAGCAATGGAAACTTGTTCAATAATCAAAACGCAATTGCCTGCGAATATACCACTGACATCATCTGATTTATTAACTGAAGGAGCACCAATACAACCAGATCCGCCAACCAAACACTGGAAACCTGAGTTATATGTAAACAGAAAATAAATAAATATTTACTTCTTATATAATAAACCTACATAATTTTATTATGATATTTAGCAGTTTTTTAGGGATGGAGCTCGTATAGAAGCGGCTTTTCGAAAGTTCATTCATAGAGCGCCACCTGACCAAAAAGAAGACTCTTATGAATTAATAGTTTGCCATGCAAATGTTATAAGATATTTTGTTATGAGGTAATTATAATATATAAGCATTCAACCCTTAATTTTGTTTATGATAAAAATGGGAAATCACGGGTATCTATAACAAAAAAAGTAAAAACCCATGATTTTGCTTCAAAATATATTTAGTATGCTCTTGACTTAAGTTAATTATTGTGTTAATGTGTTATTACTTATTGTGTTGTAGAGCATTGCAGTTGAATCCAGAGGCATGGTTACGTTTAAGTTTAGATCATGCAAGTATTACGTGGCTTTGTATTTATCCCAATGGAAGAGTATCCTTAAGATGTTACAGTAATTCTGGGTACATGCCACCAGAAGCTATTTCTCGTTAAATAATAATTACAAGTTTTCTATTTATTATCAAATAAATTATAATTACTGAACCCTTTACACGTTGTAATCATTATCTATTTCGGTTAAGCACAAAACAATTTTTTGTCACACCTATATTGAAAGCTTAATTTGTGATGCCGGTTGAAGCGTTGGAAAATAACCTTTTCCTGTCATGTGGACAATAAATGTTTTTTTCCTTCCAGAAAATTTCCTTGAAACTCTAAATCTGATTAATTTAAGAGGACGCTACACCCCACACCTACATATTGTGTTGTTTCCGTTTTTCAAATTCAAAACATACTTATAACTGTTTTGCGCTTGAATTAACCGAAAACGTTAGAAGAAACAAAATTTTCACCACATACAAAGGAAAACTTTGGCTTTGAAATATTGTTTTTATTTTTCAGAACTAGAAAAAAAGTTATTAAAGTTTAAAAAGCTTTTTTCATATAAGTGATATCAAAAAAATAAATATGATATTTCACGTATAATGTTCTCGACTATATTGTATAATATCAATTTGTAGTCTTAACTATCACTATTGCCTGAGTGGTTCTATCTTGCGCAAAACAGTTTTTGCAATTTTGTACAATTGTAGGAGGGTAATTACACATGCGGATGTTTCGTCCTCTTAATTTATCAACATATTGATATTTTTCTGTTATTAAATACTAGCTGTTAGATAGTTTATACTCATGTTGTTCTATGAAATATTTTGGCAAATATAAATCTGTCCTGAAAACAGGAACACAATGATAAAAATAAAAAATATTCTCATTCATGGAGCAATCAAAATGAAGATAAATATTTAAAAAATTTCTTTTAGTTTTTCACAATATTAAATGTATTAGCCATATGTTAATTCCGATGATAGGTTAGGAATCTCCTCCAATATCAGCTTTATCCTTATTTATACTCTGTTCAAAATAAGAAACTTAGTTGGCATCCAACTTGTGCACATGGACATGGCAATACTACACGACAGATATATAGATCGGTGACAAAGTGGTTTAGTGGTGTTATCTGACTGCTGCCGACTGTGTTTCTTATTTTGAACAGAGTATATTAATAATATGTTTTTTGTTATGATTAGAATTTGAGACTGATTTTGGACGTTTTAGACAAAAAACTATATTATATTATGTAGTAATAAAGAAAATAATATTATAAATAAGCAATAAATAAATTAATTAAAACACTTTAAATTATGTTTTAGTACCTATTAATACATTAAAAAAAAAAATACCAATATTATAATACAAGTGACTACAAAAGTCTACCATCTATACACACTTAAGATTGCAACTTAAGTAAATATGTACTGTAATTATAAAGTATAATACGTTATGAAATGTTTGTCAGTTTGTAGTAATATGTTTGAGGGTACGATATAGGGGTTGTGCTTGCAAACGCTCCGCTGTTTTACATTTATTAATTAGCTAGGAATGTATTTTTTTTTTCCATCAAAGTAGGTATCTGCTATTTATTTTCCAAGTCAAACACTGTACAATGCCAATAAAAAATACTGTAAAATTCTTTTATTTATAAAATAGGTACAATTTTTGTCATCTTATCCTTTTATTGACGTATACAATACTTTACATTTTATTAATATAATAGTAACTCTTGTAGATTTTGTAATCTAATAGTCAATGAAATAGTGATGACAATTGACAATTGTCATTGACTGGATCTTAAGATCTTTGTTTACATCATTATTGTTTTTTTTTTATACTTTAGTAATATAGTGGTTCTCAGTTGTCACCGGGCACACCCATCTATAACTACAAGATAAATTATTATACCAAATAAGAAATAATAAGGAAATAAACTATAGTAGGTAGTATCTAGATAAAATCAAAGTTAAAATATCGCTGATGAATTAAGATAATAATATTATGGATTTCAGCCCACTATATTTTGTATTCTATCTGATCCTAACACAACAACAAATTTTCGGCATTTTACTGAACTAATAGTATGAATTGTTTTGTTATTTGTTATTCTAAAGCTTAGAGTTAATTGACCTGTTTTCGAATTTAGAGTTAAGTATTAAGTAAGTACCTACATATGTTTTTAGGTTGAGCTTTTTTTTACGAAATTTTAATTTTTCTGAGAATTCCTAAATTGTAATATTTTACATATTATTCATAACTTGCATAACGATTGAAATATCGTAAGACAAACACAATATATCATATTTTAAACTAAAAGTTAATTAATAATTTACTTTTAATACTAAAGCTAACAACACAAGGTTGGTTCTGCTGAATACAAATTTGTCATGTTGCACAATATATTTGAACCTAACCAGTAAGTAGTAACCACAATACCTATGTTTAATTTACATCAGGTGTAGTTCAAGTTGATGAGGTGTTACAGTGTTGAATAAAAATTTGATGACTTGTCTTATGGTTTGTAATAAAGTTACTGTCTGTGTAGAACTCTAGAGTGACATGTCTACATGTATTATATAAATTATAAAATACTAAAATCATTTTTTTCATTTGAAAAATACGATACTAAAAATAAACTGAGATATTAGTTAAGTCTAATAATTAATAAATACTAAGATGAGGCAATAAAAGCATTGCCATTGCCAATTTAATAATTTAAAACACATTTGAGAAAATAATGTTTTTGGTAAACATTTTTATTGATAATGAAAAAATATTTTGATGTTCGACGGCGCTTAGGATAGGCAATTATGAGGCATTCGTATTCAAAGGAATGAATATTATAATATTAAATAATATCTATGACGAAACTGAAACACTAAATAGGTATATAATATGATCCGACGATCGTATTCACTCGTAGACTAGAGTCTAGAATTTTAATCATAAAGTACACGTATTATTGTGTATTTTATATTTATATATTACGGAAAGCCACATTTCAGATTGGTTGAAAAAGATCTGAATAATCTACAAATATACAATATTATATAAAGATAGGTACTGCGGTGTTGCAGTAGTAATATGTTCAATGATGTAATGCTGTGTTTATTTGACTGCTTTGTAAATCCTTGTACAAGTGACTCCATCGGCGGTCAATGTCTAAAAAAATACATATTGCTACATAATTTTTAGTATGGGTATATAACAATATATATCATATTGTATAGGTCATGTATTAATGTATTATGTATATAATAATATTGATACAATGTATAATGTATTTGCAAGTAAGAAGATGTTTTGCAATTGATGTAATATTAATTGTAATTGTGGAGTACGAGAATTAGTGACTCAATATTCAGGAGTTCTTATTGAATCCAAATATTCTAAAGAATATGTAAGCACAGTTTTTTTCAATATAAATTTTATCAATAATTGATGATTTTAATTAATCAATATAATCATTTACTTAATGACACAAAGTTATAAAAATATTATATCTAAGTAGGTAACTAAAATATAAATCAAAGAGAAACAGTAGCCCTCGACTTCCACTCCTAAAATAAATTAATACATATTATATTTGTTATTAAATCATCCCTCTGTGGACCCTGAGGGGGGGGGGGTGGCTTTAATATGTTACTCCAGGGAGTAAAATGTTCGGGCAAAATATACGGCATTATTCATGAGGGGAGGGGTGTTTATTTTATAAAATGATTCATTGAAATAACTATTTTATTACCATTGTCAGTAAATCGGGTTCGAATTCTCTGATTATCGTTGTCTCTTTCCTGTTGCTAGAACCTTTTTGGATGTGCACCAGCTTGTTGCCTTCCTGTGTGATGATCGACCTCACTTTGTGGGCGTCTAATGTTTCTTCAACGAATTCTTCGTTAAGGTTGAACTCGATCGACGTGTCTCTGATCATCGTGTTGCACGTCAACACGTATTTACCGTCCTGGTTTTTGGTCAATTCCACCACCGGGGACATAACTTTACCCAACGTGCGCATCACCTCTATGACGCCTGCAGAAAACGCACTCGAGTAGAATCATTGTTATTTATGGAAATTTAAAAGTTGACAAACTTAAAGCCCCCCCCCCCCTAATTGTACATATGGTTATATAATATTACGATAGTTGTACTAATAATAACAGTTTACCATTAGTACTGACCTAATTTTTAGGATAGAATATTATTGATCTTAGTGGCAATAATGTGACATGCATACCAAAACGTATTAAATAATTAATAGTTAATGGTGGACGGAGGTCCTCATTTGTATATCGATAAAATAAAATATATCGAATTCAAATCATGGATTTGTTTATTCGTTCTATAGTAATATTGAGGCTTGTGTTCGTCCCTCATAAAATATAAGCTCTCGTGCACGGCGCATAAAAAATAAAAATATATTGTTGGTACATTATGCACAGTACAGGCAGGTACATACAATAATATGATGTATAAAATATAAATATTATGATGTTGAACTGTTGTGTTAATAATAGAATATTAATTGTTCGACTTAAAATCCACACATTACAATGTGTATAGTATTCGTTATTCATCACCTCATTCCGCATAATGTGGATCAACACGCGCGTAGCACATATAGTATAATATAGGTACCTAGTAGGTAATAATTATAAATTATAATAATGTGTTTATTGATTTTAATACCTACCTATGTATTATATTATATTATCACTCATTATCTCGAACAATATGTTGTTGTTGCAGATGTCCGGTGCGAAAGTACGGACACGGACGCGGACGGGCGGCGTGTCTAAAGGTCGAAGAAACGCTTATTATAATTTATAATACAATATTAGAAATATTGCCTATATAGAGTAGGTATAGACGTAATTATAGTTAAAGTATACTTTTTGTATTAACAACGAGGGACCTATGATTTACGCGCAAGAATCTCGGTGAACGATGTGTGATACAGAAGTACAACAGGCCACATGGCGCTAATAAATACCTACAAACCTATAGGAGGTAGGTACTAGGATTCAAATGAAAATTGAACGTAAAACGTGTTAATTCTTAAACGTAATTTAACCCTATAATATCATATTCGTGTTAATTACGGTAAGCAAGTAATGTCGAAGCATTCAATTACATAGCAATAATTTCCGTACTGATCCGAACAATATGTAATAAATAATATTATATTGTAGTATTGTACTAAAGATCCAAGTCTAATTATGCCGGATATGTCTGTTATTAAATTTATTATGTTGACGTACCTACCTGTTTTTTTTTTTTAATAATTTAATAATATCAATATAGTAAATTGTATTAAATATCTAAATCGGATAACATAATACGCCAACGGTAAGATTCTTACTATACGGATGTTACCTACCTATTAATAAATATGGTAATTAAATATTTATCAACGTAAAAATATTAAACAGCTATATTGCGGTCATAAATTATATTTAGTGTTTACATTTCTTAAATCAAAATTTATTGTGTATACCAATTTATTCTTGAGTACAATTAAGATTAGAATTTAGATTAATAGTATAATATTATATTGAAGCAATAAAAAGTCAAAAAATCTATTGGCAATAAAAAATTGAATTTAAATGTTATAAAATCTTTTAACCAACATTATATTTTACATTAATTACAAAGACGATTCAAATCAAATTGAAAATTTAAAATTCACGACAACCCATATAATACGTCATTATACTAAAAACGAGGAAAATGATTATGTATTGATAACTGATGTATATTCGGGACAGATTCGTTTATTCCTAAATTTGTGACTACAACAAAACTTAAATCTAAATTTTATTGACACGAAAAGGAGTCAATTTTGATTTATGACCCCATTATGGAGTAAAGTATTTTGAAGCTAATAGCAATCGATTTTTTTTACGAACTGCGTATTACTACAGTTATTAAATTATGTCATTTGCATCAGTAATTAATTGATGTTGAAATATAGGTACCTACTTATTAAATACATTTGAAGTGATAGACCATCACTTTGATATGAATATGGTACTAAAATTCTTTGTTTCGATATTAGTATGAATTTTTAAATATTATAGAAAGTAGAGTAGAAAATCATCCTACTATAGAATATTATTTAATTGGTAACCAAACAAACCATGTTTACTTAAACCTACAATGATCAGAAATGGGTAATTTTGTGTTATTAATTTAATTATTTTCAATAGGCTGTCAGTCTACTGCAGAGATACTAATTTTCTTTTAGTTTAAAAATTCTATATAATATTGACACAATGGAATAAAAGTAGGTAGGTAGGTAGGTATATATTATTATAGAGTAATAACTCACCCAGAGCTTTACAGAATTCGTCAAAATTTTCACTTTTTTCGAGCTTGAACTTTTGATCGAAAATCAGTGACATTCTTTATTATTTGGTTCTACTGACTGGCGACTGCAATACAATATAAAACTGGTTAAATTTTTCTTTCCGGCGGTCAGACGATTACTGCACAAGACTGTAAAGGTACCGCGGGAATTTATAGTCTACAGCTAACAAGCACTTATTTGTGTTCAATTCGTGTCTGATCGGGGGATTTTATGTGTTCGGTAAAGGAACGTGAGAAATATTATAATATGTATTTAACGATTACCTATCTTATTTTTTTAATAACGCATTTATCTATAAAATATCAATAACGTGATTACATAAAATAATATCATAATATATAATATATATACATTCTCGAATGCGTTCGCGTTTATAAAATATATAAATCAATTGAACCGATTTAAATTATTATTATCAAAGTACACAACTTTAATCGTAATAGTAAAACGGACGACTGCCATGTAATATATAATATCATAGATGACGATTTTGAATTTTGAAAATTTAAAATTTCGGAAAAATACAAAACAATATTTTTTCATTTGAATCATTATAAGCTGGATTTTGAAAAATATTTATATTTGTCGTATAATAAAAAACAAATTTGATTTTATTATATTCAAATATATTTTTTAAATTTGAATAAAATAATTAACAATGTTATGTAGGTAGGTACCTATATTATTTCTCAAAATCCAAATACAATATGAAAAAGGTGGGTAAGTGGATGTCGCTCTGCTGTACAGACATATGAGACACCGACATGTATTAATCTATATTATTGTTTACTGTTGTAAGCCAATAATGAATAACGATCCTGCAAGTGTTTCACTGATATATTGTAGTCTAAAAGTGTCTAACAAATGCCCTTGTTCTAACTCTGTGAGTAATTTGTGTAAGTTATTATAATTTAGAACCAAACGACTTGGTCCAAATAATATTATTTTCATCCTTGTAGTCTAGAATCTATTTAAATGTTGGTTTCCAACAATTATACTTATCACTTATCAGTGATACAAACCGAATAAGTACTAAAGTACATTCCGTATAAGTTACACACTGGGAATTGTTATAATATAATAGACAAAATGAGGTACATGTAGTAGGATATTTGTAAAACATTTAGTCTAATTTTTACCTTATTAGCTAATGCGGTATTATACTATAATACTTCCTATAAAGGGTTGCTATTTATAGTTACACTAAAAATATTACCAAGGACTTTTTATCACGCTTTATTGTAAATTATCATGTTATTATGATCACATAATTTATCATAATAATTGGGCATAATCAACAATTTGAAAATAAAATAAAATGCATGAAAAAATTAAATGATTTAAATAATAAAATTTAAAAAAAAACATTTTACATATTAATAATTGAACTCAAATCCCGGTTTAATTTAATTTATAAATTATATTTGCTTTTCACGTTGTTTATTTTCTCCTCCATAACCGCTGATTGGATTTTAATTGGGTTTTCGCTGTTGGATAGTTAGTTTTTGTATTGTTTTATTTCTCGCTTTGCATTCGCAACGCAGTGTAAATAAACATTTTATTAACAAACGAAAGCGGTCAATAGGGATATCTTTTTTCCTGAATCCTGTCCCCGGAAAATTGATTGGTGTAATATTATAATAGAAATACACTAGCAGATATAGACGATAGATCTGCAAGGGCCGTAACGGTCCGGTCCAAAAAATACTGTAAAAAAAAGCCCTGGCCCGGTCCGAAAATAATGCTAAGCTCTTAAAAAGTCAATTCCGGTCCATACATTTTATTCTCAAGCCCGGCCAAAAAAAATTTGTGAAAAAAAATATAATTTTATTATGGTATATACATGCATAGCTTTATTATACCCTCCAATCAATATATTATTATTATATTCATTGTGATTGTATCTACTATCCATAGAGTATACTCTTTATATGTATCTATATCTGTACCAGCGTCGGTTTTTATCATTATTATTTATTATTTTTAATTGTGATTATTTATTGTTGAAGAATAATCCTTAAAAAGACCGGTCCAATCCTTGATTTATTATTCGAAGTCCAGCCCGAAAAATTGTACAAAAAAAAACCCAGGCAAATAAAATTCCAAGACTTAAAAAGCCCGGTCCAACCCTTTATTTTATTTCAAAGGCCCGGTCCAATTATGTCACTAAGGGCCGGGCTTTTTAAGGACCTTGTCGAGCCGGCCCGACCCTTGCAGGTCTTTACTAGCAGATAAAGTGAAATTTGAAAAAAAAAATTCTAAGAAACCACTTTTTGACCCATTAAAAATCTGTGTTGTTTACATATTTCCTTTATCTTTTTTTTCCGGGCGAAGGTACACTTATTAAAACCAATTTTTCTCGTGAAGTTATCAGCTATTACACTAAAATTAAAATACGTCAAACTTTGCATAGTAGGTACGATGTACATTATAAGGTATAACATATTCAATCTACCCCTGACGGATTCCACATCTTGGTCGGATATTTGTCCACAAAGCTATAAACACCGACTTGCCGGTGAACTGCAGAGGAACACTAACCGAAATATCTACACTGCAGAGCGCCCTGTTTTGTATTGTTTCATTTTCCCCCTGGAAAGTCGGGTGATACAGATGGTATGATATAAAGTATAAATTATAATTATTATAATAGATATGCGATGAACAAAAAAATAATTAAAAAACATAAGACTAAAATTAAATATGAATTAATTATTTATTTTTGTTTAATCGTATCATATTAATTAACACAATATATTAATAAACTATAGTGTAGGCTGTAAGCCAAATTTTGCTTAGGACTGCACTACTTCAGTGAATAACCAAATCGATCGAATCATTTACCAATATAATAATATAATAATATAATACGAGTTTAGTATATTATTGTAATATTGTATTATGCATTTAGTCGACTGGTTTGTAGATTCTGGTACAGGTGATTTTGTCGATAGTTAGGATCTGAAAATACACGAATCATAAATTAATATAAGTTATAACACATTAACAAAATGCAATCGTTTAATCGGATAGTAATTCTATTATAAATGTTGTTATAAAATACGTCGATCGTCAAGGGCGTGTAACAGAAAGACCTGGCAAATCAAATAACTTTTGATCTAATCAATATTTAAAATGTTTTTTCAAATAAAAT
>WHPZ01583085.1:13657-30079 GCA_016617965.1 Macrosiphum rosae | reverse complement strand
AGGTTTTTTTTATGTAATTTCGTCCAAATTTGAACTTAAAATGACTATAAAAATAAAGTGTCCTTCTATATTTTTTAGATTTTTTGATAACAGAATAAACTACTTATGTGGAATCTTGTTTTAAATTTTCAATCCTTAAATATAAAAGTTGAACATTTTATAAATTTTTAACTACAATATAATTATTCAATTTTAAATTTGATAAATTCTGTTTCGAAACAGTTCAAAACAAATCATAATATTTTGAAAATTTCATGGTGTAAAGAAAATGTAAATATAAACAACCAGTGAAAATTCCATGTATATACGTTCATTTGTTTTAGAATTACACCAAAAACCAAAATCGATTTTTTGGAAAACTGATTTTGCGTAAAAATTCCCGTTTTTCCTTACTTTTTATGTTTTTTTCCCAGCGCTTGTGAAAACTATTGGAATTTTAAAATTTGACCTCCCGAATGCACCAACTAGATTCACTTTCCTATCGAACAAGATACTGTTGAAGAAAATCGAAGCAGTTTAACTGCCCCAAACCGTGATGACAGACACAAAAATAAATTTAAAAATTTAAAAAAAAAACACACATCATTGTAAAATCAATACATTCATCGTTTCACTCAGAATCTAACAAAAACAAATATAGAAATATTTTGTAAGCGCTCACCTTCCCTAACAATCATATAAATAGTATGAATTATAATAATTTACACCTTACACGGCATAATTGTAAAACAAAAAATAGTAAACAAATTATTTCTGAACAATTATATTAAATAGATAAGTAGATACCTACGGTAAATTGTTAAATGTTTCCTGCTTGACCGGCTAGCATATTCATATATGTGACTGACTAGGTATTTACAATATCTACCTAATGGCTTATAGGTACTGCTATTTTTAAAATCCTCGAGTGAAAAAAAAACTCAAAATGGTACCAAATGAAAATATATAGGCGTCGTGACAAAATATACCTATCTATATAATATATTACTATCGTGGTTACGATTAATGACAATAATAATCATCAACAAACGATAATAATTAAAAAGTAATAACAATAAAACATTGATAATAAATATTACTTATTATAGTATTCCACTATTTGTTATCAATGGTAATCAGTAATCAGTAATCACTAACAAATAATAAGACGTAACTGTAAAATATAAAATAGTAATAACAAATAACAATAATAATCCAAAAAACGACGTATTCTGTTATTTTATTATTACGTCTTGATGCTGATAGATGACGTAGTACGTTAGTATACCTATATAATATAGGATCTTCTACTGCGCGTGAGTGTGCAGTAAATAATTTATTTTCGCGAAGCATACGACCGGATTATTATTAACTGCATTTAAGCATAAATAATAATTTTATTGTCATACAATTATAATGTACAGTACGCAGCTGCACTCGATTTGTGCTTGTCCCGTTCGATTAACCTACTTGTGGACGATATTATTTTTATCTCCCCGCGTGACGACATCTCTGTTGTTCTGGCGGATATCAGAATCCAACGTAACGACTTAGTGACTAAAGTGACATACGTAGAGACGTCACACGTAGTGCCGAAGTGTTGTTCTTTGGTGTAGAATTTTGTACGTATTAGTATCGCCGAGGTCAGAGTGGTAGCCGGTAGGTTATGTCTGTTTTTCCTATTCGTTTTAAGTCAAAACAATTCGTCGTGGCGACGTAGTACGTACTATAGAATAGTGTGAAAAGGTTCGTCGGTTCGTGGTATAAATAGCTTAAAATTAGTTTAAGTATTTTGAAAAGTTGTGTATTGTGTATTTGTTATAAGAATATAAGATTATAAGTTATAACCCATAAACGTATAACGTATTATTGTAGAGACTTTGAAGCTTATCGCTAATATAATTTATATAATAATCATTATTACCTACCTATCCACAATGCAATTTTTCAAAATAATAATATAATGTAATAATGATAAATATAAATTGTATTAGCGATAAGCTTCAAACTAAAGTCTCTACAATATTAAGTTTTTAGGTTATATTGTTATAAACTTATAACAAAATAACTGATATTTTTTGAGGAAAAATTAGTAAAAATTCAAATGCTTTATAGCTTGTATAGAAATTTATTGTTTTTGGTATGGGCCAATTTAAAAAAAAAAATCAAGGAGATAAGTTTTATTTGGATATTCCTCAAAAACGTAATTTTAAATTTTAATACTTACAATCTTACCTACTAATTATATTTATTTGATTACTAATTCTAGTTTACATTTAAATTTTAGAAACGTTATGGAAATTAAAGATAATAATAATATAAAATAAGCTATTTAAATTTAAAAATAAACAATTTTATCAACGTAAGTCGATAAAAATAAGAAATAGAACATAATATCAAATTGCCATAATTTAATATTATAATTCAAAAAGTACGAAAATCTTTGAAAATAATATAATTTCAATTAAATATATATATATATATACATTTCTATTCCCTGAGGTTATTCCCTTTTGAATTACAAAAAAATAACGAAATCGATGTTCCCGTTTACCATATTCTGACTACTTTTCGTTGGTTTTTCTTAATTATTAAAGAAATTACTACCCCAAAATGCATAGGTACTATGTACTAATTTCCTACCACAAATTGTTTGCACTATTGCACTGAATCAAATATAAAGACACAAAAAAAAAAAAACACTTACTAAAACCAATACATTCCTCAACAACCAATGATAGTTTCGCTTAAAGTCTTAAAATCTATCTGTATTTGTACTTTGTAGTTTCCTTAGAACACCTAACGAGGTTTTTATAGAAATATATTTCTAAGTTTAATATAGTGATTGTTTGAAAGAATATAAACGACAGTATTACACATATATATTATGTATATTATACTACCTATATTTAAAAAGTACCAATATATTTTAATATATGTACGACAGTTATATAGTAAATTTATAAATTACAAATAAATCTTGAAATTCTGATCAAAGAGAGATTTGTTTTGGTCACTAACCCAAAGTACCTATAAATGTTCTGTATATACATATACTAATAGACGTAATAGACGTATATTTAGTGTACGCTACCAAAAAGTTATTTAAAATCTAAATATATAAGACATAGGTACTTTTATATAAAATATAAAGAAATATAATATTTTAAAATTTATAATAGTGTAATGATTCATCATTTATCTTTTCTTACTTCGAATTTCAAATATATGAACTTTTTATTCAAATAATAATATAATACCTAAAGTAGAAATTTTAAATCATTTTCAATAGGTATACCTAATATATTCCATTTAATAGCGTTATTATGAATACCATTAGGAGTTTGGACTACAATTATTATAAAAGTATAATAAAATAATTTACAAATATGTATTTTAATGGTTTCACTGATAACAATAAATATAAATACTTAACAATTAATAATATTTACTATAGTAACTATAATAATATATATACTATGGTCGATGCGTCATATTATGTTGGATAAGACAATAAATTAGTATGTATAGTGTATACCATTAATAAATAATGATTAAGTTTCTCGCATTTATAATAATTACATGTAACTGATTTTATTAAATTTATTTTTTAGGTTACAGAACCATTTCTTAACAATGTATTACTTATGAACTTAATTTGTATTGGATCTTAATTATAATAATATGGGCTTGTAATGATTTTGAGAGAGCGGACAATAATTTCATAATTTAGTCATAGTATAATAATGACCATTACTAAAAATTACTCGTTATACCTAAAGTTTTTGATTTTAAGTTACTCTGATTGAAACGAATTAATTGTAGTTAATGGGTTAGACTGGTAAAAGAAATCCATAGATTTTTACAGGTGTTCCAAAATTTGCACATGTTTAAGGGGTTGTGTGTAGGCAATTTAGCTTATACTTGTGGTAATCAGATTATCAAACACTCGATTTAAAGGGGTTTAACTAGACAATTTGTATGGTTTTTTTCATACATTTTTACATATTATTTTATATTACAACAATTTAAACTACAAAAATAAATTATTGTTACTTTTGTAAAAAACATGCAACCATGCAAGGTAATTGTGCTTATTGTTTAGCCCAACCATAAATTCCTTATAATAACGAGCTAGCTATAATGCTATAATAGTAGTTTGATATCTTCATAGAGATTTGGTTATCAGTGGAGTTTTACATTGTTACATTACCTTAATACTTTTATTATGTTTTTGGGTAACAATTTGGTTACAATAATAGGGGGGAGCTTTATGACTTATGACTATATATTGCATAAATTGATAAATATATTTCTCTATTTCGAAGGTACCGAGGAATGACATAATATTATATTTTAACTACTAGATATCATATATAAAAAAACGGGTGAAATGGTGTGAATAAAAATTCCCATTTTCCTTAAATTTTTTTTGTTTTTCCTGGGGCTTTTGAAAATTACTGGGAATTTTAAATTTTTACTTCCTGAATGCACCAACTATAGATTTACTTGCCCATTGAACAAGATACTGTTGAAGAAAATCATAGCATTTTTACGGTCCCAAAAAGTGTTAACAGACACAAAAATAAAAACAAAAATAATAAACACACATCAATCAACAAAATAAAAATACAAAAATAATTGATGAAGTATAAATAATGTTTTTTGTAACTTTAATATACCTACTACCTATAAAGATAAAAAAAAAACGAGAGCGTATAAAATACATTCGTGGGTATACGTAAATTTAAAAACAAAAATATTAAATTATTGTAACTGTAAAAGTACCTATATTCTAGAACTTTATTAAGTAACAACTAAATTCATTTTGCTACCAGAAAATATGTTGAAGTTGAAGATTGACGCAGTTTTACTTCTTTAAAAGGAGATGACAAAAAAAAAAAAAAAACATGACTGTGATGCTAAGAATCAAAAATACAAATTTATACCTATAATTATATACTTAAGTACATAACGTCATAACATAAGGTTTACCACATATCATTTACCAGCCAGTCTTGCATAATAAAAAAAATGTACATTAACAAAACCAGTCAGTAGTCAGCCTTGATTAAAAAAACATAGATTAGGTATTAGGTTATTATATTATTATAGTTGTAAGTTATAAGTTACAAACCAGTTGTATATTGTTTGCTCTCCATTTCATTCTTATACACATAAGATTTTAGTACCTAGGTTCTCTACTTCAAGAATGACGGACTAAAATAATTGTAATTATTAAAAATATAAATTAAAAGAATAACTGTTATTTTAACTATTTTTCTTACTGTTAGTTTTCTTTTTTTAAACAGTACATATTCGTTTCTCCGCTAGTCTGGTACAGGCAATTTCAATGAAACCTTAAAATAAAATTGTTTTACTATTATATTATTACTGAGAACAAACATACAGCGATAAAGGCTATACAGGCATACAGCAGTTGTATTATTGTTCTATGCAGACTGGCATTTTGCCCGACAACCGCATGGTACCGTAGTCCGTAATACCTATACTGAATAAAAGCCAAAAGTTTCATCATATTGTTCTCCCCAGTCACCAAGTGTCTCCTAAGAAGTCGTCAATCGTAATTCAAAGGTGTTCAATAAAAAAACATTATTCTCAATTTCCAGTTTCCTTCTTAAAAAAATTAGTTTTAGATACTTAATGAACTTGTTGCGTGGTATCACCACATGAGGTCGCTCATCTGTTTACGGACGTACCTTAGGTCTTGTACCATAGAACTTGTACCGTGTTAAAGTTGGCTCAGGGGGGGAGAACACTCAAACACGTCGATGCCAACTCATCTGACTCGTGTCTCGGGTGTTCGTAAATCGTGTATTAGGTATTTAGGAATGATCAAGGTAGATATACTTATCCACCTTGGGAAAGATAATATCATTGTATAAGAAATATACTATGGATAATATTTTTATGAATTTTGATTTTCCACTGAAATGTGCTCAGTGATAGTAGCGTAGCGATAATCGTTTAGTTCGGCACTACTCTTAATTCCTTATTTGCTCTACGCTCCACGCTCATAGTTTTGTACAGTTGTCAATTTTTGTCCGTGTACGTTGTAATGGCGAATTACTCGACACTGCGTTGATCTCATTTGTAACGTGGTTATCAAATTTGACTAGTTTTAAAATCTACTTAATTACTACCTATTCTTGTTATTTTTTATTTTAAAAAAATTGTTATTTTCTTAAAAAATAAGGTCGTGTTATATAATGGCGGTGACCAAAGCCAAAACGAACAAAAAACCTAGTCCGGTGGTAAATGCGTATTTGTTCTCATACAATTTCATTCAAATTTTGGGGTAATATATTACCGTCATTCAAATATTTTTCCTGCTTGAGCAACAGAATGCTATAGTTTAATAGTTTTTACTTTTTTTTTCAGATGGAGTTATTTGCTATTTCAAATCATTAATTTCTATGTGAGCCCACCCAAATCTCAATCATTGTGGGACGTTGTAAAGTATACAGTTGGAATTTTCCAAAATGCTGCATTCATTGAGGTTGGTACATACATTTTTTAACTGAAACGAAAAATAAATTGCAATTTTAGTTTGTTAAGAAAAATAAATTGTAGTTTTAGTTTGTTAAGAAAAATAATGAGGTAATTTTTATAAGAAGTTTTTTTTTTGTTTTAAGATTTAAGTTGTATCCGTCCTACAAAATACAACATAGCGATAACTGTTTTGCCTGGGAAATCACTCTGTATTAAGAGTAGAATTACCTAAATTCCTCAACACATAGGGAATAACTTTATCTGCGTTGTAGTATTTTTGTTTTTTGATAAGTTTTTAATAATTAGTTGAAAAAACCAAAAAAAACCTAATGTTCTCAAACTGATAACTATTATTGTATATATAACTGGGTGATGCTTTTATCAAATAACACTCATTATTTCAAAAAGTGTATTTTTTTTTGTAAATATTTTTTTACATAGTTTCAAGTCGCTTATAAAACAACGTTTTTATTAAAAAATTATATTTTTAAATATTTTTTATCCTTATAATTTTTTAAGTTTTTTACTTTTTTGATTAACAACATAAGGTTTTAATTTTATATTCTAAAGTAGAATATTTTTCTTAGTATTTTGATACATTAAAATCGAATTTGAGGCAAGTAGTTTATGAGTTATAAGTATTTAAAGTATAGACGAGCGGAGTGAAGTGGTTCGGGGTTACCCCTTGAAATGTTTGTCCACTTCACCGCTCATCAAACTTTGAATATTTATAACTCATAAACTACTCAACCCAAATTCGATTTTCATGTATCAAAATACTAAGAAAAATATTCTGCTTTGGAATATAAAATTAAAACCCTATGTTGTTATTCAAAAAAGTAAAAAACTTAAAAAATTATAAGGATAAAAAATATTTAAAAATATAATATTTTAATAAAAACATTGTATAAGCGACTTGAAACTATGTAAAAAAATATTTTCAAAAAATTTACACTTTTTGAAATGTGTTGCTTGATAAAAGAATCAACCAGTATACCAAAATAATAACAACGCTACGACACAGATAAAGTTCTCCCTTATGCGTTATGGAATTTTTCTAATTCAAATTGTACTTTAAATACAGAGAGAACATAGTTGTCCTGCGCAAAACAGTTTTTGCTATGTTGTACATTTGTATGACGGAGACAACGCATGCAGGTATAACGGCCTATTCATGTCAATCAATATGTAAATATTTAATATATAAGAACTATTTAATGTATTTATATTTCAAATTGTGAACTCATGGGCCCCCACATGAACATGTTCAGTGGGGCCCATTATCTTCTTGAAGAATAAATAAAAATAAAAACAAATAAAATATAATATTATTTTTAAATTAATATATTTTGCTTTTGCCTAGGTAAGAGTAGAAAAAAATACTCTTCATTTGATTTATTATTACATTTAAAATGATCAAATACAAGTATTAGGTATTAATTTTAAGTTGTTAAATGTCAATTTTTCTGATGAAGTGATGAATAAATATTAATAAATGTGTATTATGTGATTAATAAAAGTGTAAAATTGTCTGATATTAAGTGAGCTACATTGGGTTTGTAAGTTATTATTCATAATATTCACGATTATAGGTCACATACAAGGTCAACAGTTCCTTGTTGGTCTATAACAAGTTTTAATTTTCATATACTATATCATTTATACATAGGTAGATACTCTGCTGATATTGCATGTAAGATGTAAAAAACTATTTAACAACAGGTTTTTGTTGTTGTATTCAGTAGTATTTAAGCCCAATATTATTTTAAGAAATATATTTTAATATTTAATTTTATTCATCATAATTCACTGATTTTATTGGAGATAGAAATACTCTCACTAGCAATAGTATAAATGTACAATATATTATGGCGCAGTCCTTCATCTAGTGGTTTTGTTTTGTTTTTAGGTATAAATATCCATATTTATACAATAGGTATATAATTTTTCTTAAATAACACTTACTATTAAATATTTTACTCAAGAATATTGTAGTTCTGTAGTTCCTAAAATACTAATAAAAAGTAATTTATTGATCAACTTGAATACCTTTACTTATAAGTAGTAAGTAGTAATTAACAAAATTAAATATTTTACTCTTGAGAAGTACCCCGATTAATCACACTTTTACTTACTAAATATTTGGTACCTATTTGATAATATTTTCAAAACTAATGTAAAACTCAGTAAAAGTTAAAATAAACTATCTATAGGTTTTCTTTAAGTTTTGTTTGTTTAATTGTATTTTAATTATTATTAATATAGATATTCAATGTAGCTACTGGTTTGGTGAAATCTAATTTGGCAGTTACTATTCAACAAGTTCTGTCACGTGTAGCCATTGTTGCTGCTATTGCATTTATACCAGAGACATCAGACTCACCAGGTTTACCATTGGCCTTAACTGCTTGGTGCTTTGCAGAAATTACCAGATACTCATACTATGGTTTCAATATTATTGGTTATATACCTTACCTAATCATTTGGGCAAGGTAGTATTTATTACGTTGGTCTTATTAATGGGGTTTATTAAAGAATTGTACATTGATAATATCATTTTTCAGGTATACTTTCTTCTATGTTCTGTATCCAGTTGGTGTTACTGGAGAGTTATTAGTATATTGGACGTCATTAGGATATGTTGGAAGAACCAAAATGTGGAGTATCGAAATGCCTAATAAATTAAATATTGCATTTAGTCTATGGTCTGCAATTGCAATGGTTATGCTGATTTATATACCATGTAAGTTTATTAATCTATAAAAAATCTTCATTAAAATTTTATTTCCTATCCAAACAAATTAATCATAGTAAATAAAAATTGTCAAGGATGGCCAAGTAAAAATTTCAAGCCAGAAAATGTTGTTTGTCCAGGCTACATTTTTCCCCAATATCTTCAAGTTACCTTTTCTGACATTTTGGAAGGGAAAGTGATTATGAGAATAGGTTAGGTCACTAGGAATTATTCGATATCCCGGTGGGTTAATCTACATATTGTTTCCATATAAGAAGCAGTGGCGCCGAATCTGTACTTCTGGTAGGTTAAATATAATTTCCATAATTGATTATATTACCTTGTATTTCTGCAATAATTTTATTAAACACAGGAATTTTATTAAATTTTTTTTCTTATCAGCTTACCAGACCATTTCTGCCTTAAAGAGGTTTCGTCATCCATATCTATTGTAAGTCAATACAAAGGTCAGATTCTGGTCTAACTCTTATCGTCTGGTTTTTACATCGATCCTCCAGGTTGTGGAGGTCTGTTTTGTATATATTTCCAACAAGTACTTTTTTTAATAGTTGCCCATCTGGTCTCCAAGTGTGTCAGAACCACTAGATATTTATTCCTAATAAACGCTAAGATATTTGGTCTGTTGTACAATTTCTGTAACTCCTCGTTTCTTCTTCTTTCAAATGTCTGTTACTTGGTTGAATTGTGGCCCATAGATGTTCAAGAATATTATTCTCTCAAATATCATTTACTTTCTCTCATCTTCTTTTGTCAAGGACCATGTCTCACATGCTTATGTTATTATTGGGCTCAAGTAGCTATGATAAAGTCATGTTTTTAATGTACATGAGAGTATACTCCTTTTCAAAAGAGAATATATCGCTTTCGCGCATTTTCAATGATTCAATCGGTGTGTCAAGAACCATATGATCACGCTAACAACGCGGTGCCGGACATAAATTGGACTGGTATATTATCTTTTGAAAAGAAGTATAGTTATGATCATCACATAAATTGACTATGCATACAGAAATGAAACTACTAAAATCAAAACTATATATATATAATATTATATTATAATAACACCTGTTCCCACTCGTAATTCTTTCATTCACTTCTTGGTGCATATTATTCTTATTATTGACGTTTTTACTCCTAAGTATTTAGAGTTATCCACTACTTCAAATTTCATATTGCTAACAAAAAGATTGTTTGCTTTCTGATTGTTCCTCGACATCATCATATACTTAGTTTTATTATAATTTATATAAAATCCCATTGACTTGATTGCTTTAAGTATTTTCTCAGTTGTTTATACATAATTATTAATTAGTTAAGTCAATTTCTCAGATGTTTGAAGGGGTGGGTCAATCGAACTATTTGAACTGCCATAGTTTTAGTTTTATTTGGCTCCAATGATAAAAAGACTAGTATTTAATAAACAAGCTTCAAAAAAAAATTATATTATGCTAATATCTAGTAATTTAAACATTTTTTTTTTAGTCTTCCCTCAAATGTACATGCATATGGTATACCAAAGGAAGAAAACACTTGGAAGCCCAGAACCAAAAAAAATACAAAAAAAAGTTCAATGATTAATTATTTGTATATTATACAACTGGGTACTGGGTATTATGTTATTTTTTTGTAAATTGTTGCCGTGTCTTTGCCAATTTTTTTATAGACTGTTTTATTTATTATATAATATTATATAATTTAATTATTACAAATAATAAAACATTATTCATTGTTTAGGTGTGATAACATGTTAATTATTTTGTGTGTTCCTATAATATTTTCTTCTTTTTAAGATGAATATTAAATATAAAATTTTAATAATTACTTATTATATAATATACATGAGTTATATAATAATAAATGTAGACAATTGCATTACTTTCTTAAAAGAATGCAACTGTAATGTAGTTCAACAAATAAAATAACTATAATGTTAAGTTATTTTCAAAATATGTTGGCTACATTGATTAATTAATTAACAATGATACTAACATTAAGTACAAATCAAGGTGTATTGACACACCTTGGCACAAATGTTTAAAAGGAACCTACACTCATACGTCTCTGTCTTACAAATCCATAACAGCAATTTGTACCATCTGAATAATCTATTTAACTATGGTATGTTTAATATATGAGTGAATTGATCTATTAGAAGTAAGAGTATTGTCAATTTTTTTTAGACTTGTAATTACGAGTACTGGATTCAAGACAATTACTAGTAATTTATTGAAAAATAAATGTTAAAACTATAAATAACTGAAAAACGCAAATATTTCCGATAAGAATACCAGAAAGGTGATACTTGATAGTCTAAATTTGGTTTAAGTTAGTAATTGTCATTGCAAAGTTTGTGTGAAAGAAAATTTAAAATTTTTAGAAAATCTATCTCTAGTACAATTTAAAATACCTACTCGAGCAATACCTAGTACTCAACTTTTTTCGAATACTTGGCATTTTTTGAGTACTTATATTTAGAACTCTACTCAAAATTAAAAAAATAATACTAGGCCACTTAGATCTGTCTTTTTTTTATCCTGTATAACTAACTATTGAACGTAAGTATTAAATATTATTACTGATAATTATAATGTTTAAATTAATAAAGGTATACAATTTTTTTAGATACATTTTTATATTAAATATTTAATAATATTATGCACCTTTATTAAATATATAACAATTATTACGAATTAGTCGTCTAGCTATCTGTAATTAATATATCAAAAAAGCTTAAAATTTAGTTACAACAAAATCAAAGGAAAAATAAATTATAATTTGAATACCTAAAATAGAAAGATAATTGTGATAAACATAGACAAACATTTTTTGTTATAAGTAGTCGTAAGCAATTTGTACTAAATACAAAAAAAAAAAATTTAAAATAGAAATTAATGTAGTAAATAAATGTTACCAATCTATTATTTGACTGAAAATATAAAAATTGTGACCTTTGTTCTTTAACACTAAAATGTAGGTTATCAAGATATTTATTTTCAGGCAAATTGGTACAATATAGTTTCAATGGAAATAAATAATAGTATACAGTTATAAATATATTATATAGTTTCTACTGTTGATTTACAAATTAAATGGCATAAAAAAAGAATAACATATCATTAAATAATCGTTTGGTACCTGTATGAATAATATAGAAAATATATTTAATTAATTATGTAGATTTGTTACCAGCATCTTGAGTCTCGTTGCGTAATTTTGTAGCTAAGACTTTTAATTCCTTGTTCCGCTTTATTAAATCATCAATTGATTTTTTATACTTCTTTTGGTGTGTTTGATCAATAGACCATCTTAAGTACATATCTCGCCATAATTCCTAAAAATTTGGTTTGATTGCACAGTTACAATACAATTTTAATCTATATACTTATTGTAACAAAAGTAAACTATAAATTAAAAGAAGTAATTATGAAAAGTAATATTTTGCAAATTATGATCAACAATAATATGGCATTAAATGAAAATATACTTACTATACTAAATGGAGCAACAGAAGGCCAAATCACATTATTTGTATGTAGGTATAGAGGATTAATAATTTCATCAATTTTTTGATCAAAGTGCGACCATAAATTTGGTTTTCCACATTGATTATTTTTCCGATCAGACTCACAATTACCATAAAATGTACTAAAATCTGAACAGTATGAATGATCAACTAGTGATGATAAAAAATTTGTTGAAAACTCAAAACAGCATGGAAATTGATTGTGTATTTGCCATGTACAGTCTAGAAATAATAAAAAAGTGGCGCCTGATCCATGATGGAAAACTTTTGATGAAGATGACGAAGATACTTTTGAACGAGCTGCATTATAACAACCACTTTTATGGCGAGTTTCGAATGGGTGTCCAGCTTGAAGCCATTCTCTCTCAATTAGTGATTCAAATCTAAAAATGTTTATATAGTTCAAATAATTTATATTAAAATAATAATACAAATTCTTACCCTACAATTGTTCGACATTCTGGATTTAATATCAATTGAGTTAATGATATTAAAACCAATGTCGCATCTGTGCTCTCTGATCCATGTACCAATACTGAAGCCCGCTCTTTATTTAAACATTGTGCAACTAAACATGCAGCATTTAATGTATCTTTGACATGGGACAACCATTCACTACCATTTAATTTGTTAAGCCATCGCTCTATAGTACACGTTGTATCATTACAAGCTTCAACTATTTTTGACAAGCTGTCCAATAAAACATTATGGCGTTCAAGAGCTGAATTTACTCGTCTCCACTGAGGATAGTGAGCTTCCATTTCAAATCCACCTCCACGAGCTTTAGCATTTGTAGCATTAGCAACACTTCGGGTATCAATTATATACCCTCTTTTTCCAGGACCAAGAACCGAGTTTATAACACGTTCATCTTGTTTACAACGTTTAGAACTTGAACCAACTAAAGGCTGACTGCTTCTCATTAACACACTCTATAAATTATATAAATTTGTTTAGTTTTTTTAGACAATTAATATTAATATTATATTAAAAATATTTTTTGTTGATGAAATTGTTTTTAGAGGTAGTCATTTGCTATGGAGGCATCAAAAAGTTATTTAAATAATCTGATGTTGTTAAATTGTTTTGCAACGGGCTAGCAAGCAGTATTTTAGGGGAGAGAACAAAGGTTAGAAAAATGTGGATAGAGATGATAGTTGTAGTTAGACTATGATTGGATTCTAAACTTTGTAAATTATCTTTTTTAGGTGTACCAATAATAGGTTCAGATGGTATTTAGTGATTTTCTACATTAATCTAGCGCCATGTTTATTAGTTATTAATTACATACATATTCCATAATATGAATATGTAGATTTATAAGAAAAAACATAGTTGATTATTTACTGAGGAAGTGGAATTCCATATAGCAGTTTGTATGAACTTTGCTAGGATGTTATTTATAGTACTTCCTTTATTTTCTAGCAATTTCAGTTGTATGCTAATATTAGTGTAATTTAAGAGTAGTTCAAAGATTTCACGGGCAATTTTTTCCAGTTGGTGTTTTTTTTTTTATTAATAAGGGATTGTTATTATGGATTAGGGGTGAAGAATTAAGAGTAAGGAGTATAGCAAGAGAAGTATTAAAAACGCCACTATAAACTAGTGAAATCCATGAACTACTCTTAAATTAGAGTTATATTAACTGAAATTTCCAGAAAAGAAGATAATGCATTGAAGTTTTTGATATAAAATATATAGCACAAAGAACTTACGCCTTTTTCATGACGATAGCTCAAAACTGGAAATCGACCATTTTGCCTAAACTTAGCAGAAGCAATCAACATGGTATCATCAACATTAGATGGAACAACAGTCAATTCTGGGTAGGTACCACAAACCTAAAAAATCATAAATTTGTATTTAAAAATGTATTACTTAGTTATGAGTAAGGATAGGTTTTAAATGCAGTACATGAATTTAATTTTTAAAAATATTTTAAATTCTACATTAAATAGTTTTTATATAATATTGATGGTAAGAAACACAATTAAGTACCTATTTTACCATCAGTTTTGAAATTGTTTATATAAATGTTGCAATAAAATGTCATGTGCAAAATATAAAATTCTGTAATTAAGTGACAAATCCTCGTCATACCAATTTTTAGTAATGAATCCATGAACAACCACGGTCCACAAGCTTATTAAGATAAAATCTTACCTTTTACTCATATTACATGACTGTGTCAGTTAATAAACAGTATTTTTATGATAAATAAAACAATAATAAATTATAAAAAAAAAACAAATTTAATAACATACCCTATAAGATTTATTGACTTGAGATATTCTCCACATTGAATCACCAGCAACTAGTTTTTCACATTGAGATTGCACATCAAACGGTGAACGATATTCATTACTTTTATTTGAAAACATATGGTGTAGGTAATCTGCTTCATCTAACAATTGCACAAAACGTTTTTTAAAAAAAATACCAATTTTATAATGTTGCATGATATTAATATTTTGTTATTTTATTAACCTGTCATTATGAGTGATTCAATAGAAGCAGCAACAGAGGTAGCTTGTTCGATGTACGGCATATCAAAAACAATAATTCTAAAGTCCTTACACTTTAAAGTAATTGTATTTAGTTTTTTCTCTACAATGTCAATATTACGGTTCAAAATCTAAAAATATTAGAATAAATAGTGTAATTTTTTCAACAATACACTAGTTGTCATTAAATCAGAAATAGTTATTACTTATTATAATATTATGTTATTTTGTTTTGAATAATATTTATAAAAAATTGTTGCCACTCACTTAATGTAAAGTAAACAATTATAACTAATACAACTATAAGAACTGAAAATGTAAGATTAGGAAATATTGGATAATATAAATTGTATAACATACCTACTTATTTTTACTATTTGAAATTAAAATATTGAACCAACTTTGATTATTTACCCATAGTTCAACGTCCTCAGATCTTGATGAAAATATTAAATGATGACCAGTAATGACTAGTGTCCCAGTACTAGTGTTGGATATGTGTGGACCTCTCATAGTCACACCGTTCAACTTCGGTATTCTAATTTTGTCAGCAAACTCCATTTTAAGATCATTTCCTGATGATCAAACAAAGATATCAAATAACCGTATTAACCAAATAACAATAAATTGTTGAATGACTTCTTTTTTTTTTTTTGGTTTTTTAGGATTATTATGATTGTTATTGTTACCTGCTTTCCGTAATGCTATCTGAGGCAGACTTTCATTGTAAATGATCACATAAAAGCCATTAAAACTATTGGTGTAGGTGGGTAACGTTAAGATTTTTTTGTTCTAATGCATACTGTTCGAAATTCTACAAGCTCTACAAGTGTTTTTAATGATTTGATTTCGCCCTTTTTTCCACAGGCACAGGCATAACTGTTATCATCGATATCGAACATTCAATCAGTTTTATCACCGGACATTGGCGATATCAGCCATAGATAATAAAGAACTTCTATTATCTATGATATCAGCAACCAGGGTCTGGTTACCGGGCACTGTATTTTTGATTCCTCAACTGGACGGTCTGACGGCTAGACATTGACTGTCAGTCACTCAGTCCCCAGTGAATGATGTCTCTTATAGAAATATTTGTACTTAAAACTTCAAGTTTCAATTCAGTTGTTTAGTATTTAAGTGAATTA
>WHPZ01583085.1:3453-13607 GCA_016617965.1 Macrosiphum rosae | reverse complement strand
GGCAGCGACAGTAGCGATGGCGGCGACAGTGGCGGCGGCCAGCGTTCGGGAAGGTTTAGTGGTGGGAATGCGCGAGATCGGACGAATTTTGGTCGCCGCCCAGTAGCGTTCTTACGATGGATACAGTGTTGCCAGGTTTGGTGATTTTTCTCCAGATATGGTGATTTTCAAATAATTCTGGTGATTGGTGAAAAACTTTGAAAATTATATGAAATGTAGTGATTGTTCATTTTTTTTTACATTTTTATATTCACAAAATACGAAATCAGCAGCTCATAAATAAATTACATAATATAAATTTATTGATCGTTATCACAAATAAAGATAATACTTATCACTGTCTAGTGCACACTCATTGAACTATATGAACTATATCATATAGTTCAATGTGCACACTACACGAGAACAGATATCATAATCACAGTATCGTATAATTTTCCAAATTTTATCTATGATAATGATATGATAATATAACCATGGATATTATGAATATAACAATAATTCCCGCATAAATTTAAATAATATTTAAATCTTATATTTTTTAACATATATAATTCATTGCACATAATCTTAGGTCCTACATTTTTTATTATTATATGTGTTACTATTACTACATATAAAACCATGCTATAGATATGAATAGTTGAAAACATTTTTTCCAATCAGTTGTTTTATAGAATTATACTCAACACAACAAATTATCTGTAACTGTCACTATCTTTAGATTTATTATTTTGTATTTACCCTTAATTTCCGGCGTTTAGAAATAAATGTGGTCATATACTGTATCATATGCACTGCAATACACCTGTTTTTAAGTAATATTGACTAAATATTTAATATTTATATATTTTTAATATACGTGGTTAGTAGTTGAATTCAGTATTGAAATAATGTAAGTATTTATTTACAAAAAACCTTTATTTAGATTTTTGAGTTATTCAAATGTATTCTTATATAAATTGTCCAGGTCTAACAATAGTTCATCTGATTATGACACTGAAGAAGAGAAAAAACTAACCAAGAAAAGACCTTCACAAAAAATGAGTTATGCTCAGAATTATAAAGTGAGTTGGGAGAAAAATAAAGAATTTTGTGGATGGCTTTGTCCAAGTGTGAAAGGTTCTACCTATTTTAAATGCAATGCGTGTCATTTATTGCTGAGCATAATATTCCAATAAGTGCTACAGACCACCTAGTTGAACTTATAAAAAGAATAAAATTGGAACCAGAAGTGTTAAGCAAAGTTACTTGTCATCGTACTAAGGCCACAGCTTTAATTAATAATGTAATCGGGGCAACTGGATTTGAAACTGTAATTAATTTAATAAAGACCCAAACATTTTCACTTATAGTTGATGAATCTACTGATGTCAGCTCAATAAAATATTTAGCACTTGTTGTAAGAATTAATTATGAATGGACGGTAAAAGATTATTTTTTACAACTGATTCCAATTCACAGCGATACAGCTCAGAGTATGTATGACGCTGTAACACATTTTTTTATAAAGTATCAAGTACCATACATTGATAACTTGATTGGTTTTGCGTCCGATCGGGCTAATGCAATGATGGGAAGTAACAACTCACTTAGAACACTACTGGCTAAAGATATTCCTAATATTTTTGTCATGAAATGTATCTGTCATTCTCTGGCACTGTGTTGTAACTATGCATGCTTAAAACTTCCAGATGTTGTAGAAAAATTAGTTAGAAATATTTATAACTTCATGAACCAGAGTTTTAAAAGACAAAAAGAATTTCAAGAATTCCAGAAATTTCATGACCTGAAACCCCACAAAATGTTGCAGCAGTCATAAACGAGATGGTTGTCATTGGAAGCAGTAGTTAGTCGTGTTCTAGAACAATATGAAGCCTTAAAGTCATATTTCAGACTTCAAGATTTTGAAAATGACACATTGAACAATGATAAGGCTAGACAAATATATGTTCAACTAAACAATCCGGTTAATGAGCTTTATTTAGAATTTCTCCATTTTATTCTTCCAGTTATAATTAATTTAAACATAGAATTTCAATCACAGAACCCTAAGTTATTTTTATTATATTCTCGAATGGAATCGTCATACAAATTTGTTTTAAGTTGCTACATTAAACCTGATATATTAAATTCAATTGAAATTTTAAAATTACAATTTCGTAACCCTATTCATTTATTACTGACGGATTCTTTATATTTTGGTCCTAAAGTGGCAATAGCTTTTGAAAAAAATATTTTAAATGACAGCGATAAAAAAATATTTCAAACCAACTGTTTGAATTTTTACTGTGAATTGCTTAAGCAATTCCATCAACGGTTCCCATTTAATAGTAATGAAGTACTAGCGTTGAAGAAATTAGATTTCCTTGATCCAAATAATATTTCCAAAGTTCAATCGTTGGGTCCCGTTGCAAATTACTTTCATTTGTTAAAAATATAAATGAATTGGACAGAGAATGGTGACTGTTTCAAAATAGTGACTATAAATCACATTTAAATATTGTAGATCATGTATCTTTTTGGGAAACTAATTTAAAAGTTAAAAGGGGTGACAAAAACTTACTTTTTCCCGAATTGTACAACTTTGTTAAATTGTTATTGAGCCTTCCACAATTCCACATAGCAGTGCATGTGTAGAACGGATATTTAGTGTAATTAACCTGAACAAAACCAAAACAAGGAATAGGTTATCCACTGAAACTTTATGTGGTTTATTACACACCAAACAATTCATGAGCAAAATAAGAAACCAAAATTGTTACGATTATGAAATTTCTGAAAGTTTGTTATCGAAGCATAATAATGCAATGTATGATAAACCATAATATTTGTATGCATTTATTTTAAAATTTGACAAACTTATATTAGTTTAGGTTTAGTTCTTATATGAGTATAGTTCCTGTGTGACTATAATATTGTATAGATGACCAAAAATTATGTCTTAATGAGTGGTGCTGTTTGGTACTGTAGTACTTACCTATTGTATTTTGTACATTGTATTATTGTAAATTTGGAATGTAATATTGTGTTTTCATAAAGTAATAACGTAGAGCTATGTCTGATAATCTTAAACTATAAAATATCATATTATAAAATTATTAATTGTTATCAATTAATTAACATTATTAGTTATTACTAGTGTAGTGTTTGTTCCATGAGAGAATTAATTTATAATATGTGAACCGTCATAACCTTAAAATATATGTATTGTCAATTGTCATACACTCTCTCAGTCACTCTTGTTATAAAAGTTTTGCATTGTTATTTGTTAAGTTCTTTTGTATTATGTTAAAATATTAAAAAGAACACTTAAGTCAATCTGTTTTAATTTTATATATATATAAATATATATCATCATCCTACAAATATTACAACTATTATATGCATGCCAAAATAAAGATAAATAATTTATTTTGTCATGATTATTCATGCATTATTTATTAATTATTATTATATTATTAAAACCTTATCATTTAGTTTAAAATCGATTTTTTTTTTTTGGTGATTTCTGGTGATTTTTACACAAGATACCTGGTGAAATTTACATTATTGACCTGGCAACACTGGATGGCTATAATATAGTAAGCCACAGCGTTGGCCGTTGTGTTGTTTGTGCTTACGGTCGGTGCGGGTTTTGGTGTTGCTCGTTGGTTTTTCGAGTTATTGCTGTGGGGAGGGTCTTGTTGTCTTCTTCCTGATCTCCCCTATTCATAGCCGTACCCTTTAGGTCATTGTTGTATCTCAGAGAGCTTTTATTTAGTAAAAGGTCTCTGATTACTGCTATTTTGTGTATGGTGCGTTCTGATTAGTTGATTTGTGTTAGTCCTGAAAAGGACTGTTTTGATGGATGGTGTACCGTTACAAAGTATAATTTTATATAAAATACAGTGCTTAATAATAATGCTTGAATATGTCTTTGTCACTATTAAAAATATTTACTTATGCAAATTGCACTTTTAATTCTGTAGTGAAATAAAAGGAGAACAAATATTAAAAAGCAAACAGATTGTATTATATAGTAAAATTGAAATGGTAAATATGACATCAGCTATGTTTATGTAATTACAAATTTGATGTAAATAATATTATGTACTATGAAAATATTTTTGTTTTTAGGCTAGTGTGACACAAATTAGTGCATTAATTGTTCAAACATCACATTTACAAGATATGCCCCATTCAATTTTTGGAGAGCTACCGAAGCCCGAAGGGGAAATTATTAAATTCAAATACAGTTGCAAAGCAGAAGCTTCTGGGTGTTGTAAGCACGTTGTTGCAATACTTTTGTTTCTTGACAGGTAATTGTTTGCATTTTTATTCAAAATTTTAAACATGCATTGGAATTTAGAAGCAATAATTCAAGTTTTTAAACAAAAAAATTACTTTCAAATGGAAAAAAAATCAATTATTTTGACAATGATTAAAAGTAAATGTTTTAAAATATTTTTATTTTAAATTAAATTCAATAAAACATTGAATATTACATATATTTATATTTTACCTACTATTGTTAATTTCAGAAATTCAGTTGCTGATTTGGAAAATTTGTCAGCAACTGACATAACATGTCAGTGGTCAAAATTAAAGGTACCTACATTAACACATTATAAACCTTTACCAATTGATACATTTGACTGTTATAAGAAAATTGTGGTCGATCCAAATTCTGTTGACGATGATGCAGTAGATACAATTAGATAGATATGTTTATTTTAATTTATAAATTAATAATTACTACAAAAACAAATTTTAGGTCAAGATTCATAGCTGCTGCACCAACTTCAGCAATTTCTCTTCATTCCTTGGGTCGTCATTCGCCAACTAACCAATCATCAGTGATATTGGCAGAAAACATACAGTTGTCTAAGCTGAATGTGTCATCGCATCCTTTGTCAGTGCATTTGCAAAACTACCCAGTCATGAATATGGGTGATTGTTGCAAGGTATCATTTTCTAAGTTATCAACTGATTTTTATGAAGTATTATATCGATCTCAAAAAGACAAATCTTTTTGGGACCATTGCCGCCAGTACAGAATCACAGGAATTCGATGCTATACCTCTAATAAAACTTTAAAAATAGATGAACAATGGGCTTTGAAAGCCAGTCGATATTTTTGGCTAGATATATTTTGAATAGTTTTCATGTGACGAATAAATCGTAATTTACTACTATTTGATTGAAATTTAGGTCTGTATTTTTCAATTATATCTATCATAGTTTTTATCGAAATGTTGTACTGTTCAAATATACATTCTGGATCTGGATTAATTTGTACCTTTTCGATTATATCTCTGAATTGTAGGTAATTGATTGGTAATTCCTTATTATTGAAAACTGTTAATTGGTAATATACGTGTATCAATGTTTTCAACGAAATTTTCAGTGGCGGGAGTTAATTTTGTTTTTTTTTTTGTAGGGTTGTGTTTATGTGTTTTGATTTGGTTTGGTGAGGGAGTCACCTTGTTTGATATTGTTGAGACCGACAATGTGGGAGATTGTGTTTAAGCTGATCTTTTAGTATTTGAAAGTGGTTCTGTTTCAATTAGTTGATCTTTATTGTCGGTTTGTGATTGGTCCATTGGTTCATAAAAATCAATTTCCTAATCTAGATATACAGGGTGTTTTAGGTTCACAAAATTCTAACTATATTTGGGTATTTGACAATGGGCTAATATTATTCGTCTCAGTGGTTTTAAGTTCATTTGCTTTGGGACAATTGTTTGATATAGGTATGTGCGATTTTTTTGCATAAAAAATAGGTTTTGAAGGAATATCCGATAGTTTGAGTTTTAAAAATTGATCAGTATGGAGCTAGGTATTTTGTTTTTGTCTTCAGGTGATATATATATTTGACGTCTAAAACTTAGTGTGTAAGACCTTCGATGTGAAGACCTGCAAGTAAAAATGATGTAGGACTGGTGGGTGTTAAGTTGTGTTCTTTAAGTGCTACTATTATTATTTCGTGTGGTAAATGGGTATAAATTTGTAAGGATGATTCTTTTGTCCGGATTGTATAGCTTTCTTAATTTAATATTTTGGCCTTGCACTAATAATTTTTCATTGTCTTGTATTAATTTATTAGCTCGGTATTTTGTTGATAAGAAGATAATTCGTTTTTTTGATATTTTGGACACGAAAATAATGTTTTCTGGTTTGGTTATTTTTCCTATTTCAATAATGTAATATTTTAATTGTAGTTCTTCGTTTTCTATATCAAATATAACAGTCTAATCTTTTTTTGGAAACGATTTGGATTTATTTTTCTGCGGAATTTTTTTTTTTTTGTAATATTTTTATGGGAAAATTGTTATCCATAATTTTTGGGGTGTCAAAAATAAGATTTTCAGTTGATTGGTTTGTGAAGAATTTGGCATGTTTAATTTAGATATTTGGAGTTTGGTCTAGTTTTGTGTAGACATTTTATGTTGGGTTGAACCACCCGGTTGATTGCAAGGCGATCGGCCAGACTCCAGCCGTCAGCTCACCGTGTACAGGGTTTTTTATATGTTTACATCAAACTGGCGGGGATGGTAGCTGGAGACGTGTGTAATCCAAAGGTGTGCGTTCTAAGTCGATCGCACTGTTATTCGATTTTTAATAACAGCCATATTATATATACATTCCAGCTGTTAAATGTGAGATGCGCCATTATACCCCAGGTTACTCTACGTTTTTACAGTTTGGGACAATATTGGCACTCAAAAGTCGCTTTAATCCGTCTTAATCTACCCAGCCACTAAATCCCCACAGTGCAGCAATATTTTCTTTGTATAAGTACCTGATTGAAGTGACGTTAGTTACTGCCAGACGGACATTTAGTCGTCGCCGCATGTTAACGGCTTTTTAACTTTCATATGAAAGAGTTACGCCATGTTATTGTGCCTTGTCTTTTTGTCTCATTGGCTTTGTGTTGTATTTTTTCGAATCCATTGTAGTGTATTGTCTTTTTTTGTAGATTTTTACTTATCAGTATAGTCCGACTCGTATGTTGACATTGTCTGTTTATAGTTTGTTTGTTTCGCTTTATGCAAAATCTTTGCCACCCGAAGGCCATCGTCAATATAATTTGGTGACGTTCAATAAATGTAAGTGTTATTTAATTGTTATAATCAAACATTTCTATAGCATTATTATGTAGGGACGATGGTTTTTTTTTAAAGAATTTTTCAAAGTTATAGTTTAGCATACTGTTACCGCATGATGCCGGTAATTCCGACTCTCCGCGGTAATGGTCTCCTTTACCACGGGAATCACCGGCTCCGTGATATTTGTAGGATTCTCACCAAACTCACAGGGATGGTAGCTTAGGGTACTTCAAGTGTGCTGTGTAAATACGAAAAAAAAAACTAAACAATTGGTCTACATCAATATCACGGCAGCGGGGATCTCCTTGTGCCTAAAACCCTAAGTCCAATACTTGATTTTATACGGTTTTCTTCTGTGTCACCGTTTGTAGATGAAGACTGTAATATCGTCACGTACACAGAAAATTATGTCTTTAGCCATACACCGTAGAATTAAAGGCATGCGTAAAATACTTTGGACCGATAAGGGACCCAAAGTAAAGTTTAGCAATTGTAAGTATTTTTGTTTTTCCGCAGGACTATAACATCAACAGTAGTCTAGTTTTGCCGAATGGTCTTCTTATATTTTATAGTATGCGCCTGTGGCGGTCATCCGCACGTTATCGTGCGCGTACAATATGATGTGGCCGGAGTATCATATTTGATAATCAACTAAAATCGATTAAATTATACCAAAAATTAGTTTTATTTTATGAAAGAAAAAAAATTATATTACTATAACCCTATTATTTCCCTGTATTTATTTAATAGAATTGCGTGGGGGGCTTCGCCCCCTACACCCGCCAAATTACAATTAAATATTATATACTACATATACATGTCCTCGTCAACTTGTCCGTACTGCACGTGTTTTATGTTTCGATTAATTAGATATAAAAAAACAAGGATAAATCAATTAAATAATATGTCAAATGAAACATTAGAAAATGCGTTATTCAATGTATGTAGGTACTAAAGAGAAACAGAAGTTAGTAATGCTATAGGACACTCCTTAAGTGGTACAAAAAATCTCAACAATTTGAAAATAAGCACATTGAGTATATTTAAAGATTCCAAAAAACAGATTTTGAATAAGCTCATAATTAAAGAAAATAGGTGGTGAACAAGCTTGGTTAATCACCCTGTATATATATTTTTAATTTGCCTTTTATTTAAATAATATTAAATTAATATATTCTTATTGTTTAGTCAATTTGGTTGCAATCAATATCCGCAACTATGCACCCGATGACAGTGAACCTCCTGTTTGGAGATTATTAAAAAAAAAAAACGAATTGTTAATACAAAAATTAAGAAGTATTATAATGAAGCAAGGTTTTTGTATAAACTTTGGAAAGAAACTAAATAACTAATAAATTATTATATTATTTTAAGAAAGTTATACATTGTATTTGCAAGGCTATAAAAGAGCTGCACGTCATAGGTCCTAAAGTCATACATATTGATGATGTAAATTCATATTTACATATAAATGATATTTTTAATGTTAAACTACAAATTCATTTGCACAATAGCAACATTCAAACACAAAATGTCAAATCAAAAATCAAATGCTCACATCAGTTATGTTATGATAAAATTCTCACCGTAATTCAACAAAACAACTTTTTCGATAATTACATAGCCAATAAAAAATACCATTATACACACGATTATTTCAGAAGATTCCAACCTTAAAAAACAAAATATTAAAACCGTTAATATTTACAAAAAAAATTAAATGATGCTTTACAAAGTTTGAAAATGAAAAAAATTAATGAATCTGAAATTAAGTAAGTTTATTATAAAATATAAATATATGTTTACCTAACCATATTGTTTTTAAACATTTTTTATGTACAATAACCAAATACCAGAAAAGTCTACCGCCATAATTTATACTCGAGGATGATCATGGGTTTTCTGTTATTGAAGTGTTTTTAATAGCGATACTGCAATGGGTGGAAACAAATTTACAAGTTGATAGTTTACCTGTAAGTTATTGGCATCGTTTGTATAATAAATTTACAAAATGTCTCTAATTATGAAATTGTTTAACTATTTAAAAAATTGCAGATGAAATGCCTGATCAATTATGTTGTACTTTTTTCTAAAATCCTGTGTTTAAATTTCCGTAAATTTTATTCTTCCCCCTTCATAAAAAAACCTGTATTTTCTTTATTAAAACAAAAAATTATTTCTCGTTTTCGGCTGACCATTAAAGACCTCTATAAATACTTTTTACATCCAAATTCATTTTCTTCCTTTCATCATCATTGACTGTCAGTCACTCAGTCCCCAGTGAATGATGTCTCTTATAGAAATATTTGTACTTAAAACTTCAAGTTTCAATTCAGTTGTTTAGTATTTAAGTGAATTAATTTATAATATGATCACTATTAAGTATTAACTATTAAGTTAATTTAATTGAACCGATTCTCTGAATGAATTCAATTATTCCAAAATTAGTTACGATTATTTAGCCGACGTGCACAGACGTATGTTCATTTAGTTCGCTCGCTTATCTTATCTTATCTTATCTTATTTTATAATTCTGTGTAGACGTGCGTGAATAGTGCAATCAGTGTTTGCTTATCTTCTTTTATAATATTTAATTCAATTATCTACCTACGGTAAAATGTTGTGCAATACATGTAACATCGATATTTACGAGGATGATGAATTGAAATGTTATACTTGCAATGGTTATTTTCATTTTGGATGTGTGCAGTTACGAGAAGCTACATTTTGAAAAATGTCGAAAAATACAAAACAAAAATGGAATTGTGTAAAGTGCAAGTTCATTAACGACTCTAATACGAAATCGCCTACTATGAATTTTGAAAAAGGGAATGATGCAAAAGTAGTAACCAACGAATCATTCGTAAATTTGACGGACTCCGTTAATTTTATGAGTGAGAAGTTTGATACGTTTGGGAATCAACTAAAAGAACTTCTTCAGTCTATGAAAAGACTTAAGGGAGGAAAACAGAATTCTAAAAGAACAAAATTATAACTTGGGAAATGATCTTAGTATACTTCAGAAAAAAATGAATATCCTTGAACAAAAATCGCTTGACAATT
>WHPZ01583084.1:10593-23514 GCA_016617965.1 Macrosiphum rosae | reverse complement strand
CTATTTATTTAAAAATGACGAAAATTAATTCTAAATCGTCGAGATTTCATAATTTTGTTTTAAACATTGATTATCCACTATCCAGTGCAATGCCCAATTACTAGGTATGTTTTCAAGTCATTTCATGTTTACGGTTTACCTAGTCAGTTCCTAATTAGTTCTAATATCTACCCATGTATATTATTCTAAGATTTTAAAACAATTCACCAACATTTATTTTTAAAGTTTTAATTTTATGAATAATTATTTTCTACCTAGGTATATATTTTTAATTTTTAATAAACAAAATAAATTTAAATACAAATTTTATTGGTGCATATTTTTATAATTTTTAGAGCTCAACTGCATGTCTGCATGCATATTTTTACATTTTTTGAGCATAAATATCCGCTCCCTAATTATTACCTATGTAGGTACACAATTATTTTCAACATATTTAGATTAATTTTAAGCTATATAGGTGTACTGTGTACTGTTCTACATTCTACGATCACGGTACCTACTGATTTTTTTGGTTAATAACAATTATAGGTGCTTACTATATTAATGTACCTAACCTAACCTACCTATTATTATAATAATTAATCATAGGTAATAAGTAGGTAGGTACCTATCTATCTACTAATGGGAAAATAAATTACTCATTGTAATATAAATGCTAATAATGCTGTAATTAAAAACTATCCTTAGAAATATTTACTTATTTTAGACACTTCTCCGCTCAGAAACTTTTTTCAATGCTTTATCATAGAATTCAAATTTAACACATACATTAAAGACTAGGTACCAACTTCGATAGGTAGGTACCTACTTAATGAAGAGGTATATTCGAAACCTACTATAGGTTAGGTTAGGTACTGTAGTAGATACAGCTGCGAATGACTTCTCCAATTTTTTTTTATACTTGATTTTTATAATTGATGACCTTTCTAAATGTCCACAGTCCACTAATTTAGTTTATTTTAATATAGTTGAATTTGTTATATTCTATAATAAATAACAATGAAAAATGTTATTATTATTGTTATAGTGACTAAATCATTTTAACATAATATCAATTTATAGTTATTTAGGAAAACATTATAATTTATACTTAAATGTACTTATAGTTTTAATTTAACTGCACAGCTGTCATCTACACTCCTACCTTACATTTTTTTTTTACGGCTCATTTGTTGTTTTTTATTATAATATATAGGTAGGTACCTCTACGTAAGAATAATTAATTTCTAGGAATATTAAGTAGCTATTGATTTTTAGTTTTTACAAACTAAAATGGTAGGTATGCATAATATAACATTATAATATAATAGGTCACGGAATCAATTGCAGGCTATATTTTAATGGAGTGGGTGTTAGGCGTTCATATTATAGAAATATTTTTCCATGGATTTTCCATATTATAATCATACTAACTATAGTCAAGTTAGTTTTAATTTTTTTTTTATTTCCCAAAATATAACATTTACAATCATTTGCCAAGAGAAAACAAATATATGACAGTAAACTCTGTACATGGATTGGAAGGATCTCATCAATTGAATATAGTAATATAGATAGGAAACGATTTGGCCGGGCTCTAAATTGTATGTCAAAGACACGCTGATTATTAGTCTACTGTAAGTACTTGCGTTTTGGTATTATAGTCATCTATAGTTATGGTCTAGAAGAAAACTACTCATTTATTCCCTTGTTCAGTACCTACAATTGTTCAAATGTACCTACTTATGTAATTACCTACTATATTAACACTCCTATAACAAAAAATAAACAATTGTCCATGGTAGGTATACCTAGTACCTACCAGTCTACCACTATATTACCAGTTACCTGCCTACATATAGGTAGGTACCTAATATATAATTGAGATCCGTTAAAAATATTTATTTCTTAGTTGGTAGGTTTATGTATAGACTTATAGTAAGTAGGTACCTAATTAAATTCCAAATGTAACATAATTTTGTTCGACCATGTTTTTCACAATTAGTGTGCCTATACAAAAGGTATTTTTGTTATTATATTATAATATAATAATGTTTTAATCAAACTAAATTATTTGTGAATTTTCTCATGATTCTATAAGGAAATTATTAAATGCATAATTTATCATAGTTTGGAGGCCTAAAAAAAGTAGGTAGGTACCTAAGTATCCTTGAAGTGGGTTGTGGGTATTATTTATTTACAGACTGTGGGTGGTTGTTTCCATATTATTAAAATTTAAAGCTATAAGTATATAGGTACATATTTTATTTCATGCATATTTAATATTGATTTTAATATAGATATTTTTTTTATTAAGCAACTAACTATATTTAAGTTGTACATTTTTGCGTACGTGGATAAGATATAAATATATGATATTACATTTTGAATTGTTTGTGGTTAATTAATTAAAACGAATTATTGATATCAAAAGATTATTAATTATGCGGTACAAATACCTCTCATAACATTTCAATTATAAGCTAATAACTAATAACTATTAATAACAAATAACAATTACCTAAGTTGAATTAACAATAGATAACTATATTTTGATTTAAAGCAAATTAATAATTGATGATTTAGGTTTATAGAAACAGTAAGTAGCGCCATTGGTAGAAGCTGGTAGGTACCTATATAATATGGCCGCATCATATGCATATCACTATAAAATATACAATCTACCCCAATAAAGTACTTAGGTACCTATTAGAGACGACTATAAACAGGGGACCAAATACATTTTTTTTATTTTTATGATCATATATTTAGGTACCACTCGTAATTAATAAATAGGTAGGTAATATATTTTTGCCATGTTCCTACATAATAGTTTATTTTATATACCTACATATTTTATAAAACCGTTTTTCCTACACTTATAATATTCATTATTTTATGTACTACCTACCCATTTATTATAAGTACCTAACTAGGTGTCTAGGTACCTATACATATTTAAAATGTTTATTTTTAATTTATTAAGTTCGTAAGTAATAAATAAATTAAAGGTGAATTTTCCACGTTCTTAATGCAAATCCAAACATACAACTTAAATGCTCAAAGATTTTGAGTGAAAGGCAATAATACCAAAGCAATAATTTTATTAGGTATACAATTTGTTCACTATGGTTATTATATTTTATTAAACAAAACTATATTCAAACTGAGCGAATATTTATATTAATCAGTAATAATCACCATTACATTTTTAATGTATATTTCTGTTTTATATTCTATATAGTTTTGTTTGGTTAATTAAGCTCTTTCTAACAGTTCAAACCAAAAAATAAACGTCTTTTAAGGAGCCTTCAAACAAAGGTATATCAGATACTCATACCCAGCTTAGAATTAAAACATTCGCAGAAGCTGTGACCTGTGTCACCATATAGTAGGGACTAGGGAGTTACCTATTTAATATTTTGTAATATAGTGTCGTACGATCAGGGTTGTTATGTTTAAAAAACTTGATTTATACATGTTTAAAACATAAATTTAAAACATTCGTTTTTAACGTTTTGTTAATTGTTTAAAACGAATAGAACATAATATGTTTAAAACAGTGTGAAATCCAAGTGGATATTGTTTTTTTTTTTTTCAAATGTGAAAAAATACACCAACTCTGCGTAACACTGTTCTGTGATCGGTTATCATTAGGTATTATACTTATATAATTCCATTATTAATTGCGATATTTGTTATTTTATTTATATTTTGAGACCGCACATTTATTATTTTATAATCTACCTAATGTATGTTTGATACTTTGATTATTATGTTATATAATACCTATTGTTATCTTAATAATTGTCGACATGTAATAACTTTTAGGTTGAAAGCTAAATAAAAAAAAATTCTTATTTAAAACTTAAAAGTATTTTTAATTTTTACCTAACCATTACTGCTGAACCATGAATAATAATAAATAGTCAGGTATACTAACGTACAGTGGCAGTGGGTCGTGTATGTCAACTACCTACACTAAAAACTATATCCAAATAATAATTTAGCTGTATTGGGAATTACCACATCCGAGATTTTAAAGTGTCATCTCAGCATTTGTTCTTTTCTTATAAACATAGTACAACTAGGTATATATAGCTAATATACAGTACCTATGTTAAATGTTAATATTACTTATGGTCTATACTCTATTGACTACAATCAACAGAGTGATAACTAAATTAGTAAATTACAATAGAATATTTAAACAGGAAAGAAGTAAAGTTCGATTAAAATCAATCTTACATCACTATCTGTTAATATATTATAATATAATATAATTGATTGTTAATATTTTATGCATTCTATAGGTAGGTAGGTACACGAACATTTATTATATTATATACCTAGCTATAATATTATGTAATATAATGTATTACCTACATTAAGTTAATTTTAGATTTTTTTGTGGATATAGTTTTTAACAATAATATGACATGAAATTATTTTTGGACTAATTATTATTACTATCGTAAAATAAAAAAAAATTTACATAGGAACTTACCGCTTTAAACACAAACATGTACCTATTTTAAATAATAAAATCATATACTTAAGTCTTAAATTAAAATAACAATGAACAAACGTTAACTTGATTAAAGTATAATTTATAATCTTAAATATTATGTTTAAACTTTCAATTATTATTTCATTTTAGTTTTGCTTTGGAATTTTTGATGTACATTCAGCAAAATTTTAATACACAAAGTACAATCAATGGCCATGAAATTAAATAATATTATACTGCATTATATCCTAAAAAGTAAAATGTATTTATAATTGATGTTAATTAATATGCTAATATTTATAAATATACAGATTACAAGCATACTGCAGGGTGATTGACCAAGAATTTTCCACCCTCATTTTATCCTTTAATTTTTCATATTTTTTAGAATTTTTAAGTATAGGTACAAATACTTAAAGAGTATTCTTTTAAAAGCCTATTTGGAAAAATTAGTTTGTTTCACTACAGCACACTTTTATGTCATAAAAAAACATGATTATTTAAAAATATGGCTTAGTATAAGTAGTGAACCAGTCCAAACGTCAAAATGTTGTTTGAATGAAGGGACAATGGCGAGTTACCTCATATGTATATTACGCTTATGATTAAATGAACATTTCTAAAAAAAAGAAATCAAGTGATGCATTGTTACAACATTGTTTTGCAAATACTATCATTAATTATGAATATACATATAAATAGCTTCAACTATAGTTAACTATATCATATATTTGTACAGTATGCTATAATAATATATTCGAGCGTGGTAAAGAAATTAAATGAAAAAGAAAATATACATAAACACACACACACACACACACACACTAGTAAAAACTACCTAATTTGTGTACTAGCCTGAAATATCGAGCAAATTTGATGATAAGTAGAGTGACAGACATTTTGTTCCCCAGAACGTTATTCGTATTTACCTACCTACTCGAAATAATAATAATATTTAGTACTTATAACAGTTACAGTTTCTTTAATTCGAAAGTATATTATGTTTTAAACTTGTAAAACGTACCTTTCTGTACGATATTACTTAGTCAGAAAGTATCTATAGGTACAAAACGAAGTGCGTGTGTTACCTACTATACTTACTAGCATAAAACCATTATAAATATCGATTTTTAACAAACAGAATAAATATATACGTAATAATATTATGTGTGGGTAGAAGATAATAGAATTTACTATCAAACAATATTGTACAGTGGTAACATTTTTTACTCCGAGAAACGATTTTTTATTTTAGTTTCGACGCAAATATAATAAAGATATTATGAAGATACAAAAAGCTCGTGTCTTGTGATGGACTATATTCCTAATTTATTAATATTGGACGCTTATATTCTCTTTAGGTCTTATTATATTATATATATATATATATATATATATATGATATATCTGATAGTTTACCTTTTAAAACGTTGGGGGAAACGTTCTTATTCTAAAACATATACAACGTGTCAATCGATCAATCATTCCACGAATAACCAAATGTATATAGGTTTTTGCAAAAGTATTTTAATATAACGTGACCAATATTATGTGTACAAAAGTCTACACTCGAATAATAAAAATATGTGTTGCCATGTATATGTACGTCGATTAAGGAAATATTTCATGGCCAGTCATATCTTAGAATATAATAATTTTTACTGGGTAGTTACCTAATAATAGTATACATATACGTTATACACGTTGAATTGAAAGTATAGGCTTCAATCATTATTTTTTATATATTATTATATTAAATTAATCATATCATACAGACCATGTAACGTTTTTCGAATATGTCTCATTGTGGCGTTATTATGACGCGGAGTAGATGGTCATCGATCAGTTAAAACTATCTTTGTTCTATCTAGATACCAATATTTTACGATGACAATCATATTACATTCTAAGTGAAGCGATGAATGTATTGATTTTACAATGATGTTTATTTTTTTATTCGTGTCTGTCATAATATGTTTGATAAACAAATAAATTCTTAGAAGTTTCGACACTCTCTAGAAATAATGTATACTGATATACCTATAATTATACTATGTACCATACTATCATACCATGTTTGCATGGCACGTAATACGCATGCTATGGAGTAAAAAAAAGCAAATATCTATCTATATATATATATATAAATAAGTGTACTTTTTGAATACATTTTATAAGTCAAGATCCACCAAACCGATTTCGATAAAAATTTCAGGGCATATTAAGATTAATATTTAGATGGTTTCTGTGAAGTTTGCACGCTGTGCAATAAGTGGTTTCGGAGTTATATGGCCTCTTAAGTGCACACCTCATGTCAAAAAAAAAAACTAATAATAGTTTATTATATTTTGGTTGCTATTGGTTAATCGGGCGTGTTTGTTGATTTGTATTATTATTTTCTGTCAATATATATATATAAAATTGGATGTTTGTGTGTAGATTGGACCTCTTTTAAGAAGATTGGCTAATTTAAAAATGTTTAAATTAGGTTTTTTTTTATTCATCTGATTTAAGTACGGTTAGGTTAGGTTAGGATTTTGTATTAATTGATTGTATTAATTCACCATAGGTAGAATACGACAAACTTGATATAACTTTGATACTTTAGAGTTAAATCATACACTTACGTACAAACAACACGGGGTCCGGGATCTACCGCAGGTAGTTTGCCTACCTGATAATGTACTACAGTGAATCAGAATTTTTATTCCGGGCAACGGAAAAGTTAAGATTAATTTTGAAACCATACACCGAATATTAAATAACGAATTGAACAAAGTTTGAGTCACATAGAGTTGGTACACTTAATGGGCAATGAAGTGCACGGGTTCAGCTAGTAATGTATTATAATTAATTATTATTTAATGTGTAGCGGAGAATGAAGGAAATCGATTTTGACTATTTATTTCTAAGTAACTACCTATTAATAATAAGACTATTATTTTTGTAAAATGACCAGTATAACTCCGAAAGTGTCGACTAGTATTAGTGGTATACCACTGTTCTTAAAGTTTCGTATAATTTCTTAATAAAAATAACTATAATTTTAATGTATTTTATAGGTAGCTATAAAACTTGTTTGAATGCAAAAATATATTGTGTAGGTAAGTATGTATCTATTTTGGGTTGTATTACTCATTATACTTTAACTATGTAGGTAACGATATTGTAAAAAATCACACCATCAAATTATGTTGACATTTTAATATTTTATATTACGATAACGATGTATTTATTGAACTAAAGTTTTGGTATACTAGGTTGCTCAAAATATGATATTTTTAGTATATTATATTTGGTTAAAATTTAACATTTGTCGGAACCAAACTCCGGAGTAGATTTAATGTTTATACTGCGTTATTGGTAACTTAATAAGAAATTATATTATCTAATAAATAATAACTTAATTAAAAAAATAAGTTACATTGTAACTAGTATTATGTTAAATGTTAATTATTGTGATATTCAATCTTCCATTTTCAAAGTGCTACACTTTTGTCCTTCCTTCTCGTCAAATCGGTATTTGTAAATATTAAATAGGTATATTTGATTTAATCTAATATTAAAATTACATTTTATTACAACTTATTTTAATAACTAAAATTCCTAAACTCATACCTATACATCACTTTTATGAACACATACAAATATAAAATTCCAATGAAATCAATAAGTATTTGACAGTACACCAGCTTTTTATTTATTAAACAATTATTGTTTTTACTCTACAGACTAATTTAGTGCAAACGTTTTGAGAGCTGCAGTACCTATACCTAGGGCTTATGAGTTATGTCATCGGTAATTATTACAACTGGTAGATTCCAATCTTTTGTCGGGAAACTTATAAATGACACCGTCATTTTTGTAAGTTATTGAAGAGTAAACCAATATATTTTAAAATTATTTGTATCTAGCTATAACTATGTTAATTTCAGACACTCAAGCCGGATTCACAGCAGCGTCGTGTGTGGTGTCGTGTTGATCAAATCGTACTGTGATTGGATATTACTTTTTTGGTATCATGTAATAATCAAGTGGCAACCAAGTATACCAAGAATTGACTACAGCTCAATTTCTAAACCACATTGGTTACCAATCGTAACCATATAATAACCAAGCCATCGCAAATACGACACACGACGTAGCTGTGAATGTGCCTTAAGCGTGAAAAATGTATGCATGTCACACCGTCATGAATTATTTTAACCAATTTAAATATATATATATATATGATAATATATATATATTATCATATAATAATAATCAATAACATATATTTTGTATTATACAGGTATTGTAGGTATGAATATTAAATTTATTGATTTTGGTTTAAATATTTTATCACATACCGTGTACTAATACATGGTGTCCGGCTTTATTGTTTTTACCACTCTGATAATTAATTTTTTGAATTATAAAAATCATCTTAATAAAAATTTTAATTAACACATAATGCTAGATATTTGTATATCACATAAACCATATAATATAAAATAAGACTAGATAAAAAAAAAACCGGTTTAATTTGTCGTTAGGTTAGGTCACTCAGAAAGTCATATTCATTGTATAAGTTATATTAATTGCATGCACGAAAAAGATTTGTATGATTTTCTGTATAAAATATTATAATATAATTCACAACTTAAGTTAAAAAACAAAACCATTGGACATTTGTACTTTTATCACTTTGTTACTACTCATTAAAGATAAAATACGAGGATGTTCACTGCATTAAGAAAATACAAAACATATTATGACATCAATTGTTTTGTTGTTTTAAACAAATAAATTACAGCAGTAATAGAGTGAATGAAGTTAAAAAACCTAAATAGTCAGGCATTTATGTTGACTTTTTCATTTTTGTTAATATTATAACCATTTGATGTTGTGTGTGGGTCTTAACTATTTAATATTTCATAAAAGCTTTTGTTTAATCTTCTTTCATATATATTCACATTCTAATTGTGGAATTAAATTTCCAATTGTGTATTTTTTTTTTGTGCGTCTGTGTAGATACACGATAAGTAGTCGAAATAATGCTTCGATTTTCAACTTCAGCATCTTGTTCGATGGGCAAGTGAATCTAGTTGGTTCATTGGGGATTTCATAATCAAAATTAAGGAAAATTAATAAAGTAAGGAAAACCGGGAATTTTTACGCTAAATCGGTTTTTATCAAAATCGATTTTGTTTTTTGAAGTAACTCTAAAACATAAAATGTTCACATAATCACATGTTGTTTATTTTCGCATAGTCTATACAAGATCAAATTTTAAAATATTTTGATTTGGTTTGAACTGTTTACGGACATTTTCAGTTTCAAACTTTTTATAATTTTTTTTCTATGAAAGTCAACAAAATTTTATTTCTTAGGTAAAATAGCTTGAAAATGTAATACAAGTCTCTTAATATATTGTTACAATGACATTTGAAAAATATTGTGTTCGTAATTGTCAAGACAAGGTTTGTATGAAAGATTTTCCCAACATTTTCTTCCAATTTCAGCCCTGTACTGGCTGTACTTGAACCTGTACTGAACCTGTATTTGGTCAAAACCATATAACTTAGTAAAAATGGTATTCTTAATGCTAATTTTTCGACCGTCGACACAGGAACCTACACATGCATACATAAACACCGTAGCACTCAACGTCTGAATAAAACATTAGTAATTACGTGCGCGGTGCGCACCTCGCAAATGGATCCACCGCAGATTGATTTCCTATAGGAACCTATACCTGACAATATGCTGCTTGCGTACCTAATTACAAATCATAAAATATGTCTCACGGGCAACGTCTGGCGGGTTTTCTATAATACCTAATCGAACGTTTCCTGACTGACTGACTGATCAACGTAAAGCCCAAGTATTGATAGCTCGAAGGTTGCAATTTTCAGGGCACCTACCTTCGTACCACCATGTAAGTGTGCATCTTCCAAAATTCCCATTTTGAGGTGGTAGGTACTTGAACAAGTGTTTTGAGATTCAATATGATCGGTGGACATTTTTAAGCTTTGAACCCCATACACCGAATAATAAATTACGAATTTAACCAAGTTTGAATCATATAGAGCTGATATTTTTAACGGGCAACGACGTGCACGGGATCAGGTAGTAATGAATAATTCTACTAACGTCTAACACCATGGTCAAGGCAGGGGGAAATAAGGCAGGTAAAACATTTATCTCGGTCATGTACTTACATTACATTTATGAATATACGATATGTCCATTAATACGTATTATTATAAAAATGTGTACTTTAATTTTGTATAAGACATACGACTAACTGTATGTATTTAAAACTTAATTTTTGCTACACATTGAAATAAAAGTATAACTCGATTTTTAATACTAAAACGGTCTTCATTCTTCGACAAAGAGGGAGAGAGAGAGATAATGTACTTAATTCAATATTTTTTCATTGTTAAAAATAATGTTAACTGTTTTAAATATTCAATGAAAAAGTCCAAAGCACACAGTTTATACTGAATACGGTTAGCTGGTTTATTGACAATAGGTTATAAAATTAATTTTTCTTCTATAGCGTTTTAAGTCAATAACGAATAAGTCAAATAATCTTTGTCAACAACATTAAATTTGGATACATTTTTATTCAAGAGCCTATCCAAAATGTCTATTAAACAAACTAGGTACCTATATATATCGTATATCGTATATACATAATTCATATATAGCCGTTATATTATATAATACACTTATTGTAATTCGATATTTGATGATCGTAGACCAGTTGTCTAGATGACAAAGCTATTAAATGTAACAATTATAATAAAAATAAATGTATATGATAGTGAATCATGTATAAATATATATGTAATCCGTATACTTTAGGTAGGTGAACATATGTTACTCTATAGTAATTAATACTAATTAATGTTAGGGTTTTAAAATTTCATGAAATATTTAATTTCGATGAAAAATAAAAATAAAATGTTTATTATATCTAAAAGTTTATAGTCGTCAACTTCTAAGTAAACATTTTTAAAAGTTGGTTTATAGTATGAAACAAAGACAATATTTAACATATTTACATATAATTTTATAAGAAATAAATAATACTTATAACAAATTTAAACATTGCCTTTTAACTCTTAAGTTATAAACTCATAATAAACCAATTTTACATCATAACGTATTGTTGAGACTTGAGAGCCATGGCTCTGCAAATGCATAGGTATTATATTACACTATATTATAATTATATTATATTATATTCACAATATTATATAGACATAAACTACTCTTAATAGTCGTGAGTCGTGACCTTTTACAATATACAAAATATGATCTAAGTATTAAATAAAGATTTCAGAGCACTTTCACATCATTCAGCCACATAAACAGTACACACACATTTTCGACTTTTGCATACTTTATAATTATTACTGAAAATACACTATTATTTCATTCACTGTTGAAATTGACTTCAACTTTATTTCAAAAAATTATCTTTTAGTTCGCTGACTGTCCCCATACAACAATATTTTAAAACTCATATAAAAAATGTTTTGATTCTCAAAATAATGCCAGGAATATTTTCAGCACTACATATAGAATATACAATTTTGAATTAATAAATCAACAAAAATAATATGTTTTTCTTTATTTCTAAGTGTGTAATCAATATATTATTTCTAATCATCTATAACCGAATACGTTTAAAATGAAAAAAAATATTTTTCATAACTTCATTGAAATATTTCAAGAACAGTAAAATTTTAAATTTTGAACCCAAGTTATAGTAATTATAGATTCAAATAATATTATAGTTTGACTATTTTTTTTATAGAATAATTATTTGTTTGCTTTAATATGGCCCAACTTTGATGAATACCATTTAATTAACAAACAATAATACTTTTTTATTGTATCGATGGAAATATAAAATTATATATATTAGGTAACTAGGTAAGTAGGTATTAACTATTAATGAACATATTTTAAATCAATTTTTCAAAAAACATAATAACATCGAATAGAGCATTAAAGAAGATTTTTGTTTTTATTAATTTCAAACCTAGAAATGGCTTAACTCCAACACAATGCTACAGAATATAATATAATTATGGAAATAACAATTTCGGTTTTTTAATCACATTAAAATATAAGTTTATATATAAGTTGTGAAAGATATTTAAAATCAATATACTCAATACGTAATATAGAATAAGTTGATATTAGACTGTTCATATTAAATTTTAAATTTTCATAGTATTCATAGCATTAATAAATCATATTATAATTACACATTATAATCCTAGAAAAATATTTCGTCACCATAGTTTCTTTAAACTAATACGATAAGTTCCCGGGATTTGTGAATATTTTTAAGAAGATTGTGATGGCTTGAAAGTTTGTCATGAAATCTGTTATAAAAATGTTTAGCTTCTTCATATTTTTTTTTT
>WHPZ01583084.1:0-10543 GCA_016617965.1 Macrosiphum rosae | reverse complement strand
GAAATATATTTACGACTTTATTTTTAGTTAATATAATATGATCAGTGGTGGCTATCTTTAAAAATATAAGTGTAGCGAAACATAAGAAGTAACCACCCACCCCCAACAATAATCATCCATATAACTACCCATCTACTGAATAGTTTAATCGCAACATGTTAAAAAATCAAATTAGGATCTTTTCAATTTTACTTAATAAATGCCATGTAACATCATATTATCTCATGACTATTTTTGCCATAAGAACCTTGGAATTTTCTAATATTGTATAAATTAAATACCAAACATATAGTTATGTTTAACCAATACATAAAATTACATTCAACTAAACTTTAATATAATTATATATGTATTTTATGTACCTATAATTGTATAATATTCTCTCTCCAATTACAAATATAACATTATAATATTTAAAAAAAAGTTGGCAAGTATAGGTATTGCTCTGAAGTACAGTAGTTTACAGGTGGGTCACTCTAATGGATGGTAATCAATTTGAATTCAATGATATAATAATATCATTGTATAAGAAAAACGATTCTGAACGAGTACCTATACGGTCTGTAGTCAGACTATGATATTACTAAGTATATTAATTTATGATATAATTGTGAATAAAGTAATTAATATATAACCTAATTTCGTGGAACCTTGTTTTCAATCGTTAGCTATGAAAGTTGAACATTTTATACATTTTTAACTATAAAATAATAATTATTTCGTCGAAATTCGAGTATAAAATACTTATTCAAAAAAACTGTGCCTATGTATTATTAGTATTTTTCAACAGCTATTGTAACAATATATCATTAGCCTTGTATTACATTTTCACGCATTTTGGCCCAAAAAATACAATTTTATTGATATTTGTAAAAAAAAAAAACTAAAAAATTAAAATTTGAAATTGTCCTTAAATAGCCCAAAATGAATTAAAAATGTTTCAAATTTTTATGCTGTCATAGGGTTTTAAAATTTCATAAAATTTATTTTATTGAAATTTTTCATTTCCATAAAAAATAAAAATAAAATGTTTATTATATCTAAAAGTTTATAGTCGTCAACTTTCAAGGGAATATTTTTAAAAGTTGGTTTAGTGTATGTAACAAAAAAAAAGCAACATATTTACATATTATAATTGATAAGTTGTTTAACAAATCTATCATATAACAAATTTAAACATTGCCTTTTAACTCTTAAGTTATAAACTTATAAACTAACTCAACATCATAACATATTGTTGAGAGCCATAATGGCTTTGCGATTGCATATTTTATTATACTATATTATTATAATTATATTATATTGAATTCACAATGTATAGACATAAACCACTTTTAATAGTCGTGAATCGTGACCTTCTACAATATATAAAATATGTATCTAAGTATTGAATAAAAGAGCACCTTCACATCACTTAGCCACATATACACACATATTATACGACTTTTATCGTAACTAAAATACACTATTTTTTCATTCACTGTTGAAATTGACTTCAACTTAATGGTTTTAAATAATTCAAACCATTATCTTTTTTGATCGCTGAAGGTCCGCATTCAACAATATTTTAAAACTCATAAAAAAAATGTTTTTACTCTCAAAATAATGCCAGGAATATTTTTCAGAACTACATATGGAATAATAATATGAAATAATAATATGTTTTTCTTATTTCTAAGAAAGTAATCACTAATCACTAATCAATATATTATTTCTAATCATCTAAAACCGAACATATTCAAAAGAAAAACAAATATTTTTCATTCTTTGATTGAAATATTTCAACAAGAGTGAAATTTCAAATTCAGAACCCTAAGTATAGAAAATGAAAATATTAACACATTCAGTGAAATTTTCATGTATCTACAGTTATTCGTTATTGAATCACAACAAAATAAGAAATTTTTATTGTATATATGTATATTTCTAGACTTTTTAAGATATTTTAACAAAAATTACATATCGTACCTACTATATTTCAATTGAAAGAAAACATAATTTTTTAAATGCTTAATTTTGCACAAAAATGTTCAAATAATTGGTTAGAATAAAGAACCATTGAACATCGTAAGTAACTTATTATTATACGCTGCTCTACATAATATGATACTACCCGAGCAATATTATTATATTATGTCTTATTATTCTTAAAATAATGAATTATAGTAGTTTTCTTTTAGTGAAATATTATGAATGATCCCCTTTAAATAAGTTTTGATTGTTAAATCATTCACAATTTTATGCATTCGATGTTTTTTAATTTTTTTTTTTTTTTTTTAATTTGTTATAAATGAAATAGGTAACGAGCAATATGTTTTAACATCGGGTAAATTATATTTTATCAATTGTATTGATGCTCTTCAAAATCAAATGTAATTGGTTTAAGTTTTAACCCAGGTTTTGCCCCCTAAAAAACTACTTAACGCTACTGCCAACTGCTTAATGCTCATGCGTACACAATATACGAATATGAGCATGGACCATCGACAATTTTTCAAAATGTTTAAGTGTATGAGTCATTAGTATGATCAATTAATTTATAGTTGGTAGGTAGTTAAGTTATACGTAAGTTAGATAGATACCTAACGTATAATACACATTGATCGTAATTAAATTAATTTTGAGCTCAGTTTTTATGCGTGCAGCCCGGTGCAGGTGCGTAGGTAGATAATAGATATATTATTATGTACGTACCAAGTTTCTATTATAGATCAGTTTTATGATGCTTTATATTGTCGGCACGTGTTTTATTAATGTTGTAGTCAGTAAATTATAGTAATAGTTATTGGTTACAAATAATTAAGGGTAGGGCCTTCATGCTATTAAAATCCTTAAAATATGCATTTAATTTTTCTATAATTAATTCGATAAATACTAAATATTACAAAAATTAATAGTTGTATTAATGTAAAATATCATGTGTTTATAATTGTTAAAACCATATCGGTAGTTCATAATTGTAACTATAAATTGTAAGCAAACTAGGAAACTGGAAAACATAACCCCCAGTAATTTCATTGAATATTTATATTTGTTGTTAATTTTTGCCGCTATTAATTATTATTTATTATATATTTTTGTATGCTAATATTTAATGTACTTAAATGTTAAAGGATTTAGATCATCCAGTTTTAAGCTGTTCTACTTCTAGTTAAAATCAGTCAGAGTTTATAGTCCTTAACTCAATAAAAATAATTGTACTGCCTTTATTGATTTGGGTAATTGAGAGAGAAGAGATGGACCACGTTGTCAAATTTTATAGAAATCTAAAATATCTCATGGCTATAATAATAGCCTGACTTTTAAGCAAACGTTTTTATTTTGATAGAGCCGGTAGAATAATTTTTTGGGAAATTTCTATCAATATTTCTTATGTTAGCAATGAAAACAAAAATTTTTCTATGTCATACCTACGCCTGCCTCGGGTTACTCTTCCTATTTTCTCACTGTGAAATCAAAATAACTTAACGTTATGATAAGTTTAGAATGTTTAGATTACATTATTCTTACATTGTAGGGGATACTGGATTAGTTGGGTGCCGGAACAAGTTGGCGAAGTAGATTTTTCAAATTGAGCTGGACAAAAGTCAAAACATTATAATATCTAACTTTCTTTATCATGAGTCATGACCATAGATTATTAGGTATAATATTTATACTAGTGTGTGTCAACCACTCACAACTTTCCGACCCACCCGCTAATGGGGCAAGTTGGCTTGAATATTTTTTTGTAGCATTATTTTTTTTTCCACTTACAAATTACTATTATTAAGACAATAACATAAATTAATTATGTAGCTAATATATATGTTAGTGAACTGTTTGGCGAAGTTTGAGTTTCAAAATCACAAATACTCAAAGAATTAAAAATACGAGTATAAAAAGTAAGCCAACTAGCCCCAGTCTACCTACATCAATATAACATGTCAATACCGTATAATATTATCCTATTTAATATTATAATAATATCCGATGTTGGGAATAGATAACTAAAAATTATTATTTAGATAAATATCTAGATAATTATCATTTTTACACTTATTAATTATTTGTATTGTTATATTTTAGTATTTTCGTATTGTTAGATTCATATCAATACAATGACAAAACGACATAATATTTATGACAACAACGGATTGAGCCTTTTATTTTAATCATACCTACCTTAAACCTCAGAATTTTTTTTGAATATAAATATTGTCAAATGCCTACGTATGCACTAAAATATGGCCACTCATAAATCATATTAAACCAATTCCAATGAATGAAGTTACTGATATACTCTACTCTTTATCAAACAACAAAAATCTAACAGTCTCTATGAATTTAATTTTGGTTTATTTTTAAAATAGATATGAAAATAAACTAATAACTAATATATTATGATCATTATGCCCATTATGGCTCGTAGAGTACAATGTATAATGTATTAATATATCACCTACGGTGATGGCAATAATAATGAGAAATATTGTACCTACACCTAATTATTCTTATTTTATATAATATTAGAATTTTAGTAACATTGGTTTTACTCATAATCATAAGTAAAAAAACGATTAAGGTGCTCATTGCCTCTTAGTTCATGTTTGTAAAATAATAAGACGTAATTAAAAAAGGTGGGCAAGTTGATGTCACTCAGCTGTATAGTATATGTTACATGTGGCCGCAGTGTTGTAAAAAATACTTTTAAAAGTATTTAAGTCGTTATTCAAATGTTCTTAAAATAAAGTATTTAAAATAATCTTCAAATACAAAAAAAAAAATTCATTCTCTTTTTAGTTCTGAAATAATTTGTTAAAATCAAAAATTTGTTTATTGGATTTTAAAATATTATTCGTTCAATAATCAAAATTCTGATCAGTCATGTTAGTTATACCACAACAATCAACTTTTCTCTAAAGAGTTATAATATATTGATTTAAAGCTATATGTATTTGGATATCTCATACCGTCATCGACCGTCGTCGACAATAATACCTAATAATTATTGATAACAATTTTCTTAGTAAATATGTAATAGGTACCTACTAATAATTATTAATAATAATTTCGTATACCTAAATAAATAATTATAAAGTATAAACTATAAAGTATGATAACCGAAGCTTTTAGCAGAAGCCTTTTACATATATTATATTTTGTTATTGACTTAAGCTAATAGGTATAGTGATACCGACTACAGATGTATCTTTTCGATCTTCGCCTACAATAAATTGTCTTCTGGAGAAAAAAACATTTAATCGACGAAAACCGGTACCAAATTGTCTGTAAGGCATAAATGATAAATTTATAATATTATATTGTTATAATGTTAAAACAAAACCACTACGACATGGTATTTTTATTTAACAAAAATAATTATAAGTAGAAACGAATTAAGAATTAAAAAAATTAAAAAAAGTGTTCAATAAAATAGTATTGAATAGTAAAAAAAGTATTTAAAATACCATTCAAGAATATCAAAATAAAAAGTATTTAATTTATTCAATACGGAAAAAAGTATTTCAATACTTATACTCAAATACTTTACCGGTAACCCTCGATTCCGTACGATTTTGAGCAAACAATGGATTGTTAAAATGACCCCCCCCCCCAAAAAAAAAAAAAACTTGGTGGTGTTCAGTAACTGGACTGGTTACCTATTGACATGTGAAAATTAAATTAAAAATTTTTAATTTCGATTTAAGGCTCTGCCTCTGTTCACCAATTAGTTCCAAGCTCAAAGATTTTGATTTGGTGCATTTAAAAAATATATAATTTAAAATAATATATATCCAAATCCATACAAGTTATTACAAGTAATTGATTGAACTTTTTTACTACTCACCCTACCGATTAGTTACGGTTACCTACTTTATAAGACGATAAGTTGATTACGATTACGTTGAAAAGTCAATATGATTGGTACAGAGACAAGTATGAATCCAAAGTGACCATCTCGATTTATGTAACACATTTGTAATTTATTATAAAGAATTCTAATATATTGTTAAAATACATTTTTATAAAGTAAAGTAAGTAGTAAAATAATAAATACTAAATTAATATTACATAGTAAGCTATATTATATAGGTACCTTATGGCTTATACTATAAGGCTTATAGTAAATAATGAAGTCATATGAATAAAAGGAGGGAGTTAGTGGGGCTGTGTTGGGACGAAGCCTTCCACTAGCCACTCTGATCAACGTGAATCTAGAGCTCCTAAAAATTTAACCTATATTGAGCCTATAAGTATACCCTTGTATATCTTACATAAATATGCAACATGAATGGTTTTTAATGTAGGTACTGAATGTTTACAATATGTACTCGAGAGCATTCATATTTGTTCAAAGCAAGTCAACAAGGAATTATTGAACAATTATTGTACTTACCTGTTCAACAAAATTCACTCAGCCTAGAATATTAGCCTAGAGCTTCAGATCATTAGACATTGATGGTAACTATTGTTTACGATATATTATAAAAAAAATATTTTTAAGGGGCTGAAGCATATCATGTTTTAAGGAGTAGTGTTTAGGCATTTAATATTACATGTACATTTTGGCTGTGTCAATGTGTGAGAAGTACCTAAATGAACATTAGTGTGTGTCATCCGTTATCTCACTTTTCGCGACGAAATGTTCTAACACCCATACGCGCATCTGCATGTCAATGAACATATTATTACATATTATTATATTACTTATCTAGATAAGATAATTAAAGAAATAATTTTCTTAAATCTAAATAATTCCCAACACTGGGTATGAATAATACAATTGTATGCACTTATTAGCCACAAAATAATTTGCAAACGATAATCTTAAAAATTGGTTTTTAAATGGTCAGGTATACAAATTTGCGTTTGATGTATTATTTATTATTTATTTCTGAATAAACCACTTATACGAGGATCATTGAATTAAGTTTTCAACGATTCTTACTCAAAAAAAAAAAAAAAAATGAAATAGTTCATGAATCGAAAATAAAACTAAAATCAGCTAGTAAATAATTTCAAATATTTATAAATACAGGGTGGTCAAGAAAAGGCGGATACATTTAAAAACTCTGTCAAATTGTTAAATTTGATCATATTGGGTTGAAAATAAAAAGAATGTGTAGAGGAACATGGTTAGGTATACCATGACAATACATATATATAAAAATAACTAAATACTTAAATATATTTAAAAAATTACAACTGTAAAACAGCTTATCTCACCTTTGAGTTCAAACATTTGAAACTTAAATCAAATCTTTCCTTTGAGATCAAACATTTATACAAGAAAACATGCCCTAGTTTTAGAAGGCTAACTAGCCCCAAATCATTGTTTTATACTTTTGAAGCAATTATGAACATCATGGATAATATTATGATTAAACAATACCTGAATCATGTTCTACATACCTTTTAAAGTTGTTTTACTCTACTGCAAATGCTTAAAAAAATACAATTTATCTAGGTAAAAACAAAATTTTTAAATCGTTAAAAAAAATTATAGACAGTTGATTAAAATATTTTATTGATTACAAGATTAAGGAATAATCATATAATCACTACGATTCGTACTGTGATAAACAACGATGGTCAGAATACATTGCTGTTGATGTAATGTGTCCAACTTAAAAGCTCGATTTTAAAAATCTACTTGGTCAACTTACCCCTGTACCCATCTAGCCCCGGTCTCCCTACCTACCTATTATATAGGTACCTATCTAGTAAGTATAATATTGTATAATATACTATATATTACTATGAGTAATATCTTTGTCGTCGTAAAAAGTGAAAATTATTAGGTACTTACCTATAATAATTTTATTTTTAAATTTTAAATTTGCATAACTTTAAAATTATTTTATTTTTCCACCTAATCAAATTGTACATGACAAACCTTAACGTTTTTTTCTTATTTGCATGACGACGATGACGATATAATATTAATATCAATAACTCTTAGTTACGCATTTACCATCATTACCTAATATTATGTGTTAAATATTTAATCCGTTTATGTAGTGACAATTGAAAATGTATACAAACGGTCATGAATAATATACTTTTCTATCATCAACTGATTACACAAATTTAAGTGTGTAGGTACTATATATTTTATTAATATACGTATAAATGTGTGTACACCTGTCACCTATACGAGTAATATAATAATATACAAATCTTTATATTATATTCTTTAAACACGAAATTATAATATATATATAGGTATAATTGTACCTTATTATATACAGCTTAGGTATGTATAAATTAATGTGAAATCTAACGAGGAATGATATAAAATATAAATGTTGTATTCAAATATCGAAATATGGTATTATAATAGTCAAATAGTTTAAATGATATATAAATAATAAATAACGCAAGTGCGCAAGATCGAGAATAATAATAACAAAATAGTCTTTGAATTTTTTTTTCGTTTTGATTAGGTATTTTTTAATTTAAAGACATCACTTGTCAATTATTGTTCTACCCCAATTATTATACCGATAGAGATTCACAAAAAATTCTTTGGTTGGTAATCATTTGAATATTTAAATGTTTGTTATATGTCTTGGTGACACATCGGTGGGAACATCGGACCCAACAGTCTACCGTTATGAGCTTATTTAAGATTCAACTGTATACCGAATATCATCAACCCGTTTTGGTTTTATATATTTTTGATTATTTAAACTATATTACTTTATTTGCAAACAAACAAAACAACAACACCGATTACGTTTAGTTAGTTAGTTATTTTTTTAAAGTGCGTTTGCTCAATTCCTTTAAACAATGTTTGTGATGGAGGTGAGCAGTAATGCAGTAGATACCTATTTAAGAGAAAACATACATATTAGGTGAAATTTAGATTTTATGTAGAATAGAAAAAAAAGAAAAGAAACATTGAAAATATATGAGATGGAATTTACGATTTAAAAGATTCTAAAAACTCTTAAAAACAAGTTTACTCTACTTGTATATATTATAGGTATTAATTTTAATAGTTGTCGTTAAAACAATATTATGTTAGGTAGGTAGGTACTATAGGTTGGTATATGGTATATCGATATAATAGTATATACCTAATGGCTATGGCTAATATTATAGGTTATATTATTAAAATTACTCACTAACAAAGTGCAAAGTACTATTCCATACGGACACAGATGTACCTACCTACTATTTACATAGGTAATAATATGAACCAACATTACATTATACATATTTACATTGTTATATTTGAATAGTCAAGCAAACAATTTTACTAAACATTAAATTATATTATTACAAATGTCATCAAAAAGTAGGTAAATAACATATGTACAAAGTACTAAGATAACATAATTTCACATCAATGTAATATTACATATATATGTAGGTAGGTACCTACACTAAAATAATATTTAATTATAATAATGATTATTAAATCGTAATATAAAATATAATAAAGATATAACATGCTAGGGACGATTCGACCTCTAAAAAGTAGCATAAAACGTATTTTAGTATAAATTCTAGTATTATGTTCATACCCACAAGTACGAAGATAATATTTTATTTTCAAACATCTTTATTTTCTGAATGTAGGCAAGTAGCAATTGAGAAGGTCCATACAGTTTTTCATAATATTATTTTTTGTCATATTTTTTAAATCACATATTATGTTATGATAAAACTTAAGATTATCTTAGAGGTTATGCATTTGTTGAAATCTTTCTCTAAGATAATTGATTTCTGTGTCTATTAAATAAAAGCATAACTCAACATTAAATGTAGTTTTTAAATTATATATGATTTTTTGGTCCATCAGGTTGTTCATAAAAAAAGAACATAGTTTTATTTTATATCGAGGGAATAGAAGCTTGTACCGTTAAATAAGTTTCAATATCTAATTCTGTAGCTATGGTTTTAGCATCTTTAAAAATGTATTAACACTTTCATCACTTTGATTTTTTTTTTAAGTTGGCATTTATCGTTATCACCATTCTATTTATATTCTATTATATTACGATAACGGTGCGTCCTCGGTAAATGAGATATTATTTTTATAATTATATATTTTTTTGTATTTCGTGTTTCATATTATTTTATATCCGAAATTTACCGCCCTTAGGTACCTGTTATTTTGCTACCATATTGGGCCGCACCTGAGTGATTCTTTAAACGAAATTCACGCCTATCTCTATCGAAATTCAAAATTAAAATTGGAATCATTTTTTAATTTCATAACTGTAATACCGAAGAACAAACAAGAAACGACACTATACCGTGTTTATTCCAAGGGAGTGATATATTATAATTATTATATATAATTTATGATAAGACCTCTGTCAGAATGAGTGTCATTGATAAAAACAGTCTTTCTCTCTTTCCCGATATGAAATTCAACATTATAAGTAGGTAAACAACTTTTGAACAAATGAAAATATAAGTACCCCATGGACTATGGTTGCAAGACATTAATACTAATATTATTATAACTTATAATCTATACATTCATATTTATTATTATAGGCACGTCGTCGGCGTAGGTTACATCCGGTATTCACTGATTTGAATT